>JAKFHU010001327.1:0-243218 GCA_023783475.1 Daubentonia madagascariensis
AGCTTTCTTTCCTGTTTGCACAGCCTGAATCGCTAAGCTAGCAGACTACATGACACAGTAGTAACAAGGTGGTGGGTAGGGGAGTAATAGAGCACAGTTCTCCACTTCAAGTGATGACGATGTTCATGGATTTACCAATAAAAATTATAGACCAGATTCTAGCTTGATTTAAAATTGTGGTTAATACAATAATGGACATGTTCTCTTTGATTTAAATTTTTATACATTACTTACGTGTGGATAAGTCTTTTGTGATCAGACATATGCCAGTTCTTAAAAGATAAATGCATTGGCAAGCAGGAATTCCTCATTTAAGAAAATTAGATAAAACTAAGCAAGCTGTGCCTCTATTAACAACAGTTTTAACTAATTTGAATATCATATTAGAAAAACTGATTTAGATATTTATAAATTAACAAAATAATCATTTTGTTTTTTGTTGTTGCTGTTGTTGTTGTCACCCGTTCCTTTCCAAAATGGTGTTTTTGAGCATCAAATTTGCTCCAGCCACAGTTATAGGGAAGGGGGCAAAGTTATGATAATATACAATAAGATACTCATGAATCTTACATTCTAAAGGAGAAATACACCTCATATATACATACATTTATCATAACTATATTATCATGTAGTGATATGTGTTATGAATTAAAATAAGGCTGAATAAAATAAAAATAACAACAAATATCAATTTTGATAAAAGTCAAGCAAAGTCTGTCTTATATTGAGATACATATGCCAAGCAGAGACTTAGAGAACTGAGGATGCATATATGTGAGGAAAAATCATTCAGGAAGAAGAAATGGTAAGTATAAAAAACCCTGAGTTAAAAATGAACTCATTATCCTACAACTGTAATGATGAAGGAAAGACATAATGAAGCAAAGCAGAAAAAGGTCAGGTTGAGGAGACAGCAGGGAAGGTAAATCATGGACGCTCTGATAGGCTGTAAGGATTTCAGATTTTGTTCTGTTTGTTGAAAAGTCGTTGTAGGTGTTTTAGAAAGAAAGTGTAGTGGGGAAAATTAAGACCGTAGGTAGGGAGTCCATGTAAGCATATGAGGGCTGTCTGGAGAGTATCCAGCCATGGTAACCGTTCTCATTGTATTAACAATGGCTGGATGCTTTCTGGACATCCCTCGTATTAGAGATGATCCTTAAAGCCAATATACTAAAGAAGAACACATTGAGTGAGGGTATTAATGAAGAGAATGAGGTGTCTGGCAGCCCCGAACAGTAGAGCATTTCCACATTTCCAGCGGGGAAAGAGAAAGTAGACTTATCAAGGGATTCTGAAAAAGAACAGGGAATGAAGTGGGAATGAAGTAGGAACAAAAAAATTATTTTGGGGAAGTTTGGTTCCAATGATGATGGTCTAGATGATGCAGATGCTCCCACCAGAATCAGAAAGAAATTGGACAAACTACCAAAAAGCATGTGTCATGTTCTTGAAGGCCTCAGATAAACATGTCATTGCAAACAAATAAGATCAAGATCTGAGATCAGAAAGAAACCCAGGAAAGTGGGCCTGGAATTGAAATCTTTTCTAAAAGTATCCACCTATTCTGGAAGTGAGATTTAGCAGACACAAAGCAAACACTGGCATTTAATGTTCACAAGGGTGAATTGAGACCAAAAGTGCAAACAGAAACTGGACGTAAGTGTAAGCATAAGCCAGAAATACACATGCCCGTCCAGGGACTAACACACAGTTTTAAATTTATCTATCCAATTCAGCTACCTGAAATAAATAAAGTCCCTTGATATACTTTAACTTTGCATTTGCATATATATTTTAGAGTCAATATTTTTGATTGAATACTGAGTATTCTAATGCACAGACAATGTGCCTTTGGGTAGAGATCTGGGCTGGTTAAGCTTTGGACAAAACAGACTCAAACTGATACATCTGACCCTGCATTCTGGTTTTACACATTTCAAGATTTATTACAACCATTCTGAAGGAAGAATAAATTCACACATTGGCCCTCGTGTTCTTGTGAGGCAGACACTCACCTGAATGTTTCTAATCCATGGGTCAGGTATTCCTGTTACCAGAGAAGGCAATATTAGACTGTGCATTTTCTCTCTCTCTATGCCCCCTTTTCCAGTCCACTTGCAGTTTGAGAAATTTCATTCTGCCTGTCCTCAATTCTACAATAAAAAGATGCACCTTTAATTATTACCTGATGAACACTCAAACCTACACCCTACCCATGAGATGGGCTGTGGCTTGTCCATGGTCAGCCTGCGTGTTCATATCAAACTTATAGAGCTTTGCCTCCTTAAGTGCATCACTTTTTTCTATCACATTCATTATTCTATTTTGTTTATTTTTCAAGTTCAAATACAGTGTAAACCTAACATTCAGCCCTTGGGAGGTGATATCGAATAATAGATGTACTCGGGAGCCTTAATTACAACCTTATCCACTATCAATGTACTTCATATGAGCTTTGATGGAAAAGGCAGCAAAAAAAAAAAAAAATACCTACAACATAGGTGTTACAGTTATACTTCTGAAATAGGTTGTGACCTCTTAGTAGATAATCTACTTCCGTCACCGATTCCTTATTTCCCTTGCCCATTGGGAACACCTCAGTTTCTATCTTATTAGGGCATAATAAAATTTCATTTTCACAGGATCCAAACATTTGTGGTTTTTCTGTTTGTTTGTTTTAGGTATAAGAGTTTTTCAATTTTTATATATATATTTTTTCAATATAATTGAATTCAATTTGTATATATATATATTTTTTCCCTCAATATAATTCAATATTTTTTTTCAATATAAACACTGAGTGCCTAGTGGTTGTTCTGTAAATCTCCCAGTTCCTCGCTGTTAGTCTTCCTTGCCTCCATCGTGTAACACCAAATATTTCAGCATCCAGCCCCTGCTCAGTACTGTGCCTTGTTCTTTATACATGGATCACTAAGTGTAATATTGAGAAAGGCCATCCCACACCCTACGCTCCTTTCTAGATTTAGGTAATCTGGCTCAGGGGAAATGCCACCATGTATTGGCCTGTGGTTTAAAGCATCTTCTGCATCCTGTATATCATCAAAGCATCACAGAGGCTTGTGTCCCTGCCTTCAGTTAACCATCCCACCATTCTTTCAGGCTAACTGCTGCCAGATGATGTGGCAATATTAGTGAATTCCATGTTGTGAGCCCATTGTCATGCTTTGAAACACATAAAATTAGTTCCTCTGTTAAAGGTGATGCATGTGATGCCACAAAGGTAGATGTGGAATTTTAGTGAGTATGCAAATGATGATAGTGATACCCTGACTCAGTGGCTTGCTGGTATACCCAGGGAATTATGCCACTTCAGTGACTCTTCATCAGTCTTTGCTGTTGACTGGTTAAATATGCAAGTGGTGGTAGCAAGAAAAGCTACTTTGGGGGCATTTAAGAAGTTTTTTTGTTTCAATAAATTTAGGGGGTACAGCTTATTTTTTGATACATGGATGAATTGTGTAGTGGTAAAGTCAGGGATTTTAGTGTACTCACCACTTGAATAGTATGCATTGTAACCAACAGATAAATTTTGACCCCTCACCCCCTCCCCCTGTCTGAGTCTCCAAAGTCCATTGTACCACTCTGTATGACCATATATACCCATCAGTTAGCTCCTACTTATAAGTGAGTACATAAGAAAAGCTACTTTTACTTTAAATTTATGAAGGCTATTATCACTGTCCCATAGCTACTATTTAACGGGCTCATTGAACCAATACAATGCAATCTAAATAGGTCAGCCCCAGAAGATAAAATGTGGCATGAAGTCATGTGGAATATATGGAGAGAAGGGCTACAAAAAGAGAAATAATCATCACAGACAGTAAGAACAAGGGTTAACTAAAAAAAGCCCTCTTTTTAATTTTTAGCTAGAATTGCATTAAATAGTACTATAAGACAAAAGCAAGCTTATAGAATTCCATTTAAATAGCAGAAAATTTATAATGGTTTTAATATGGTTATCTCAATGACAGAGAAATAAGGATGTTTTGTTTTTCTATTAATTGAATGAGGATAAGATAAAGGATGCCCCATGTTGTTCTAAGGCCTTCCTCCAGCATCATCAGCATAGTTTTATTTTATACATCTATTATCCTAGCATAACCATTAATGGCACATCCTTTCATTTTCCAAAGTGTCCCAGATAGGAAAAATACTGTTTTTCTCTATAAGCCCACTTCCTCATAATAGTTAAATGATTCTAGACAAGCACCTAATCAAAGTGAGCCAATATCTCTACACTGGTGCAGTTATCTAATGCAAGGAAGAATCAACTTAGCCAAGCCACTCATATCAGATCCCTTCCCTGCACTTTCCCTAAATAGAAGTTAGATTCAGAGTCAGTTTATCTTTGATGGCAGCATTTGGAAAGAGTTAATACCAAGTCTATCACTGGATGTATTTCCCCTTCAAAGGATGGAAAATGCTTTTATGTCAGGGAGAACACAGGCAATGGACAGAGGGAAGTAGAGATCAGAGATCCCAGTGAAAGGCCTGGAAGGCTTTTACTGATCGTCAGCACAGGGGCCTGTGTTTTGCTTAATGAAACTCTCACAGGGTTCTCTGAGCCAGTAAAACCTTCCCCCACTGCCCAACAACTTAGAATTGAGTTTTTGTCAATTGTAACCAAACCAATCCAAAATTTGATTCTTAACATGCTGCAAGTGATAGACCCAAAATTATGGAACTATCAGTATTATGTTATAAGGCAGTGAGGACTTCTTTTATTGAAGATTGGACAACTGGCCACATGTATAATGCAGGAATACAACAGTTGTCTAAATTACCATCTATGGTTTCCTGTTCAGATATTTCCAGTGAGTCTGGAGATTTCAGGAAATTTGTTAGGAAAATTTTAGTATGTCATAGTGTTTTGAATAAATATTGTACCTTTCAGTCAGAGAGCAAGAGAGTAAGAGAGTGAGACAGAAAGAGAGAGAGAGAAAGGAGAAAAGAAGGACTTGGATACAGTATGGATAAAGAAATTTCTTTCTACTTATAGCTATGATTATGTCATTGTTAATTTTTTTTTTGTGGAACTGTACAGTTAGTGCACAATTGTGATATCCTGGCAGTCTTTATAGAAATATCTGGAAGATTACAGTAATTGCCCCTCCTCCCCTGAACACTACAGTAATTGCCCCATCATCCCCTGAATGACAAAGTCAAGAGGGCTCCATTGTAAAGCACATTTCACCTTTCTGACACCAGGAGGAAGAAACAAAAAACCAGGATAGAACATCCTTGCCTAACTACATTAACCAATTCTTACCATCACTTGGAGATCAGGCAGAATCTTAGCTCCAGTTACAGAAACTGATACTGAGAAGTGTATATTAACCCTGGGTGTGGTGACAGAAAACCAAAGTTCATGGCTCAAGTGAACAAGACAGAAAACCAAAGTTGATGGGAATAATAATTCAACAATTTCTCTGATGTTGTTCATTAACAAACTGAATCCCCAATCCCTATCCCACCCCTTTTATTAAGGAAATGAACTGCTCCTCTAAGCAACTAAGGTTTCTGTGATCTGTATGAGCAGAAAACATTACACCTGGGGTGTACGCTGTTAGGTGTTGGATGCTTAGGTCAACTGACAAACCAACAGAAGTGTACTTTGCAGGCTACAACACCCTTGCCAGAGTTTCATTTGCAAATTTCTTTTCTGAAGTGGACTGAAGGGCACAGGAGAGGAAGGCTTTAAAATGGATAAAATCAGACACGGCCAAATCAATTGACAAAGAGAATACTTTTCTTCATGGTCACCCAATGGCTATGAGAATTTCTTTTCTGTGTGTTCATACCATTTAAGAGTTAATACTCTATGAGGCTTTCACTTTCCCTTTAACTAAATGCGACATAAATATTCCCTCCTGTATCAATCAATGTGTGTTTTGAAAATCTTTGTATCAATCACTTAGACCAAGAATGGCAGGATTGGGAAGAATACATATGATCCTCAGTAAGGAAGGGCATCATTCAGTGGTCCTCCTTTGGCTTTGCATTCTCTCATTAGTAAGTTGACCACATGAAGAGGTATGCCATGGGAAAATATAGCTTTGCAACTATTTTTTACCAGCACAATTACATATGACACTCCATTTTATTCTCAAAAGAAGTCAAATTTGGCAATAAATTAAATGGCCACTATATCTATTGTGCAAAGATTAAATGAAATGCATGGCTGTATATGAGTTAATACCATTATATAAATCAGTGTAGGATTTAATTGTATATGAGGAAAGACAGAGCAACTAAGAGCTATTCTTTAGTGTTCATCTATTTTATTCACCCTGAGTATAACTCTTCTCCTCCTGAAACTTAGTTCTTCTCAAAGCACACCAATATTCATCATGACACGAAAATACTGGTTGCATTTGATTGGTCCTACAAAGGTCACATAGCTAAAGGCAGACAATCAAATTATATATCTAGGATATTTCAAGTTTCAACCCTTCTCCATTGATCAATGTAAATATAAAATCCAGGAACTGACTTTGACTGTGTTACCTATATGTGAGCCACATCAGTCTGCCATGTTTCTGAAAAAGGTCTCATGGGAAGAGAAAACAAAGACAAAAGATGGCAAAAAATTCTAGGCACGAGTTTTTTCCCTTTTGAGTTTTTATCTAGTAATAAAGACTTTTATAAGAAAGGCAATGTTTTCCATGACATGGTTATTACATTTTGATTATAAAAATATAAAAACTAAGCAAATAACTTATGGTAAAATATAATAAAATTTTAAAAGAACTATGGTATAAGCCATGATGAGGTCTATTTAACTTTATCTCTTACATTTCCAGAGTAGTAGTAAAATTTATAGTATAAACATTTGACAAGTTCATATGTGTCCTTCCTAAAAGACCACAGAGCTGAATGGGTGTTTCTTTTTTCTGAATTTGTAATACACAAACTGAACAAAGTAATATACACAATAGGGACCAACTTTAATACCTACTATCACTATGAGCACCCTTAAAGACAGGTCTGCTACCACCACATTGATAAACTACTACATGTAGTACTGTAAGTGTCACTATCACCATTCCAAATTACTCTGTTTAATATTTATTTAGCCATTTTAAAAAACAAGTTGTATATGAATACAGTTTATGTTATTATAATACAAATAATGTGAAAACATAACATAGCTACATTCCCTATTTATAGTATAAATTCCTTAACTCATTCTCTACAAGGCAGAGAATATTCAACTTTGGTGATGATTCTCAAAGTTTATGTCACTTGGACCTCATCCTTTTGAGCAAGATCTGTCCCTTGGCCAACATGTCCTTCAGCGTATCTTTCATGGTTTCATTACGTAGGCTGAAGATGAAGGGATTCAGGAGGGGTGTGATGACACTGGAGAGGTTGTTGAGGTGCAGGCTGCTCTTCTGTGAGGGGCAAAACATAGACAAAGATGGAGATCCCATAGTCCATAGATATCACAGTGAAGTGAGAGGCACAGGGGCCTTTGCATTGACCTTGGCCTGAGGGTATCTTCAGAATGGTGGAGATGATGTAGACATAGGAGACCACTGTGAGTGAGAGGGAGCTGATGAGCATGACAAGGGAATTGAGAAAATCCAACAGCTCGATGGTACTGTCAGCACAGGCCAGGTTGAGGAGGGGCACACTGTCACAGAAAACATGATCAATCACATTAAGACCACAGTATTTCAGTCCCACCTTAAAGATGGTGGATGGGAGGATTAGAAGGAAGTCACCCACCCAGGAGAGGACAAGAAGATGGACCCAGAGTGAGCTGGTCATAATTGTAGGGTATTGAGGAGGGCTGCAAATGGCCACATAGCTGTCATAGGACATGACAGCAAAAAGAATAGACCCAGTACATACAGCAAGAAGGTAGAAATACATCTGGGCAAAGCATCTACCAAATGAGATGCTCTTCCTTCCTTACAGGAAGCTTGCCAGCATCGTGGGAACAGCATAGGTTATGGTTAATATTTTACTGGAAGAAAGATTACTAAGGAAGAAATACATGGGTCAGTGAAGCCTGTAATCCACAAGAATCAGGGTAATGATGAGTGTGTTTCCAAGGACCGTCACCAAATAGGCCAATAAAAAAGTCAAGAAGAGGAGGCCCCCAAAAGCTCTGGTTGTAGGTATCCCCATAAGAGTGATCTCGGTCACTATGGTCCAGTTCTCCCTCTCCATGCTGGGTGGGGAATCTCTTCTCTTAATCAAGGAAGAGAAAGAAGCAAGATGCATCACTCATTAAAACACAATATTCTAAAATATATGGAGTTAGAGTCATATTATTTATGCTTTATTTTAGCAAGAATAAACTACATGATTGAAATATATGGTTAGAGTCATTTTTATAACTTCCTGATAAAAATATATAAAAATAAATGTTTCTTATGATTAGAATATATGAAAATCAATGTCCCTAATGCAGTCTTTATTAACCCTTACCTTCCTATTTCATAACCTAAGTGATGGAAAGATAGTAACCACCTGAAAACACTTTTGTTCAGTGTACATTAAGAAATAGATTTCTCTGTAATAATTAAGTATAATTTAATTTTGTAACTGATTTTTACTTCCAGAAGAAAGTAAAAATCACCACATATTTGAGATATTATCCAGTTAGCCCCAGGCCTTAGTTCTAAAGCTGCAGGGCACAGATCAACTGGGTGCTGCATCTAAGTTTCACTCTTGAGGATGGACAGTACACTCCAACCAACACTGGCCAGTGAATTGTAGAAGTCAAAATGAATTTGCTTATCATCTTTTAGATTACTTAAAGTGGTCAGCTCTAGAATTTAAGCTCTTACTAATGTCTTCTTTACATTTTGCTGCAGTCAATGGGATTTAATCTGTAAAGGGAGATCTTATAAATGGTAAATAAGTAAATAATGGAAAAAAATAAGTAGACTATTAAATTTAAAAAATAATATATTCAGAACAAATTTTTAGAGCAAACTAATAATTTTTTGATGATGTTTTGGCATGTCTCCATAAATTTGTGTGGTTGCATTATATATCAGCCAGAAATGTTTGAGACACTTCTCTACATAGAATTGTTTCCAGGATTAATCTCACATTGCATAATTAAAACAAACTGGGAGAATGAGTGTACAGAGAAAATTCCAAATTTAAAGATAACATTAAAAGTTTTGTATCTTAAAGAAAAATATCAACAACAATATGTGATTTTGACAGGATAGAAAAATATCAAAGTATATCCTCATAACAAAGACACCATAGAAAAATCAATAAGCAAAGTCCTGAAAAATAAAGTAAAAATAGAAAAAATAGAAAAGAAACAGTTAAAAATAATTTATCATACAATAGAAAGCAAATATAGCAACTGTATCAAAATGCAAATTAATTAAGTTCACTTATTATTACTACCAGACTGAAAAAGAAAGAAAATTTGATTGTATTTATTTTATAAGAAACACACATAAATAAAATGGACAAAAAAGTTTTAAAACTGTGTGAATGTTAGGAAATGAAAATTTAAAAAGAATAAAAGCATGTATCCCAATACAAATAGCAGACAAATTAGAATTCAAAACAAATAGAGAAATCATATGATAAAAGATAAGAAAGGAAATTTGATGTTGTATTAATATAATAAAAAATTTCCAGTGAAGGCACACATATCCATGAATTTATTAGAAAAGTGAGATTACTTCATGATTATCAAAGTATGTGTTAGAAATCCAGGGAGTAATAGAAAATAATGAAGTAGTAATAAAAGAATTTGACGACTCTCTCCATGTTTTATGATCAACACAGCAGAAAAATAATTTAATTTTAAGGTCAAACATTTAAAATTAAATTACGGAAATACACTCAATGGTATGGGTGAGTACATATTAATTGAATCAGTGCAAAGAAAAATTCTATTCCATTATTTGGGATCAATATTGAAAAATTTAAATTTCTATAAAATTTGTTAATATATACATTGTAATTCCAATCAAATGCAAGTACCACTTTTATTTTTAAAATTGGTCAAAATAAATTAAACACAGTATTATGGAATAACTAATATAGTTTAATAATCTACCAGCTATGATAACATACTAAGACAAACTACAGCAATTTAGGACAAATATCCATAACTTTGTGAAGACATTTTTAATATTATTTTACTACTTGTGGTGGAAACTGAAAGGAGACAAATTTCAACTCACAGAAAATGAAGTTCCTGTGGAGTACATGTTGTCGGGCATCAACTGCCTTAAGAAGTTGGATTTGAAGACCATAACCATGGAGATAGTGTAAGGAAAAGTAAAATGGAAAGTAGATATCAGACTCTCAAATATTTCCCATGTTGTTAAATCAATGTCCCTGATAATGTTACTGGGCTGGGGGGCTTACAGCAAGACAGAGACAGAGGGACAGAAAGACTGATCGATTGATTGATTTCAGGAAGGTGTGGAATAAAAGCTGTAGGCATAATGTCATTAGGTGGAGTTAAGCAAATTGATGAAGAAGACTACGACAGAAAACAAGTAGTGGGGTTGATGTCATGGAGCAGGCATTGATGGGATTCTACTCACTATTACATCACTATTACCATTTCCTTATGGATTATTTAAACTAAATATTCAAATAAATTTATCAGACTTTCTAGACTATGCAATGTTCCTTAGCATCTATCCCACAAAGAATTCACACACATCTACTATGGGTCGAGTTCATTTTCTCTTCAGGATGAAAGTCTCGCCTGGAAATATTACAAATAGTTTTCCAGTCTCCTTTTTTAGGACATTCAACTTTTTTCTTAATAATCCCTAATCTTGCATGATAAGATGTCTCCCCTGACCAGTGGGAATTTCCTAGTTTAGGAAAAAGCAAGAGGATGCTTCAATTTTGATTCATTGTTTTCTTCCTTTGGAATTGGGCATGGGAACACAGAGGGTGGGGTTTATTACAGGAACTGCTCAGCCCAGATTCCCTTCGGAGATGGGGCTGCTGCTAAATCACCACAGGACAGTTCCACAGCATTCACCTGGAAGTACATCTCACAGAATAACAAGGCTTTAAAATCAGCCCAGGCTCACACAAGGAGGTCCTCTGGGTGAGAGAAAGAAAATTAGTTTCTTTTCACTTTATAAATTTTGCCTTGTAAACTCACTGATGACTGTACTCTATGGAGACTCCATAAGTTTAGAAAACTTTATTTTCCCAGGAGACCATTTAAAAGCAAAAGCTAAAGATTTCAAATAATGTAAATAACACTTTTTCCTAACTGTCTGTATAGTCACAGAGAACATGCATGCAGATGTGTGCATGCGTGTATGCATGTATCCATCAATCTACATCTATCTCTCTACTATTTATCTTTGCATGTTTATGTATAATCTATAATCTGTCCTCCATTGTTGGGGAAAAATGAACTCAGCCACTGCTCATTCTCCGTAGTTAACACTAATAAATATGAAGGATTATTTCACAGACAGGAATCCATGGACGTAAAACCTAAGATCTACCACTTATGACTATGTTGTGTCCAGCACTAACACTTCAGCCAGGGATGTGCGAAGAGTCTTAAATCTACTATTCCCTCCACTTCTCATGCAGGTCAGCTGATGCCTCAGAATAAAAGCACTGGAGAATCTTTTGTTAAAGCACTTCCTCAGAGGGGTATCTTTTACAATTTTCTCTCACACGGGCTTAAGTTCCGTAAAACTTATTATGTACTACCCATAAACTTGTCTGCTTAATGTGGATATTAAGGTTCTTCTATTTTTTTTTAACTTTTCTTTAAAGCTTTATTTCCAGTTGTAGCCAATCATACATTACAATATTTACTTACCAAGGAAAACTTTTCATTATCTATAAACACCTTTCTCTTTGTTTTTGCTTATGCATTATCTTCTTCCTATATTGCCCAAGTTCTCTTTCTTATCCTAATGGAATGTAATTTACTTTTCACTTTAACCCTTATTATAGTTTATTCTGGTCCCAACTGTAGTTATGCATCACCTAATATAAGTCTCTTTACTAGTTTATATACACACATATATTTTTAGCACTAGGTACACATGTTTTATACCTCGTTCCTTTATACTCAATTATGAAGTTGTTGAGAGTCAAGAATTTTATTTTTAAAAATTTTTATTGATACATTATACTTGTACATATCTATGGGGTACATGTGATATTTTGATACATGCATGCAATGTGTAATGATCAAATCAGGGTATTTAGGATATCCATCATCTTGAACATTTATCATTCTTTGTGTTGGGAACATCTCAAATCTTCTAGTTCTTTTGAAATATATAATAGGTTAACTATAGTCACTGTACTGTGCTATTGAACACTACAACTTATACCTTATGTCTTACTGTATGTTTGTACCCATGATCAACCTTTCTTTATTACCCCACTCCCCAGCCTTTGGTAACTACCATTCTATTCTCTACCTCCATGAGATCTGAGATCAACTTTTTTAGCTCCCACATATGAGTGAGAACATGTGATATTTATCTTTCTGTGACTGCTTTATTTCACTTTACATACTGACGTCCAGTTCCATCCACGTTGCAGCAAATGACAGAATTTCTTTCCTTTTATGGTTAATAGTGTTCCATTGTGTATGTATAACAAGTTTTCTTTATCCCTTGATGGGCACTTAGGTTGATTGAATATCTTGGCTGTTGTGAATAGTGCTGCAATAAACACGGGAGTGCAGGTATCCCTTTGATATACTGATTTAATTTCTTTTGGATAAATATCCAGTAATGGAATTCCTCGATCATGTGGTAGTTCTATTTTTAGTTTTTTGAGAAACCTCATTTTTGAAGCATCAGCATTTAGAAGACTGGCACATGGTATGTGGTTAAATATTTGAGAAGTGGATAATTTAATGAGTCATTGAATTAATTAGTTAATTAAAGAAAAATGAAAAGAAAAATAAGATCTGTTTATTTGCTAATATTCTTGTATATCAACAAAATAAATGACTACTTTTTATCTGCAGTTGGGAAGCTGAATTCTATATTGTTTGAAGGTCTCATCCATGGAGCAGGTATGGGCTTTGAAAGTTGGGGAGGTATTAAGTGATATATGATATTACCTATTCAGTAATAACATGTCAAAACTAAAAACTGAATCTATCAGTAAATATTTGAGAAGGGAAATTACATGCAGTATCTTCTTGGAGGGTATTTTCATATATATATACACACACTTTCTATTGAGTCAGAGGAGCGGAGTAATGACTTTACTAATTTTCAGAAGTCATATTTAAGAAAGCGTGAGTCATAAAAATTTTCTTATATTAGTTTTTACCCTGTTTATATTACCTACTTTAATCTCTTACGGTTTTCTTGGAACTTCAATATCTAATGCAGTCTTCACTGATGGAAATTTCTATAATTTCTCCAGTCCACACTGAATCCTTTCATCTTCAACATTGACTGCTCCAAATATTAGCATCACACAATTGACCATTTGACGGGAGCTCTCCTACATTTATTATTTTATGTGTGTCACTTACAACTGTGGAAATAAATTTTATGTCAGTTAAAGGTGGCAGTCGCACATCACATTTCGTAGGTACTACTCACAATGTCCAGCACAGAGCAGAAGATAAAATATGTGTTCAAAAATTATCATAATGGTTGCCAGATGTCTTTTTTGGAATAAATTAAGTGATTCCAACACAAGTTTAAATCAGGAAAGATCTTCAAACAGCTTACTATAAAATGGCTAGAACTATATAAAATTAAATTTTATGTATTTTTAAAACTTTTAAAAATTTATTGTTATTGCAGTAAGAAACCATGAGATCAACTTGCTTAACAAATTTTTAAGTGTACAGTACTGTATTGTTAACTGCAAGTGCAATGTTGTATAGCAAATGTCTAGAACTTTTTCATGTTATACAACTGAAACTCTAAAATCTCTATACCCAATTGAACAGCTCCCCATTTTCTCCTCCTCCCAGTCCCTGAAACTACCATTCTACTTGCTGTTTTTATGAGTTTTACTACTTCGGATATCTCATATAAGTGTCCTCCTGTGGCTGGCTTATCTCACGTAGCATAATGTCACCAACAGTCATCCATGTTGTAGCACATGACAGGGTTTTATTCTTTTTAAAATAGTTTTATTTTATTTTTTATTGAAAAATAATAATTGTTTATATTTATGGGGTATAATGTAATGTTTTGTTATATGTATACATTATGGAATGATAAAATCAGGCTAATTAGCATATTTATCACCTCAAATATTTATCATTTCTTTGTGGTGAGATTATTTAAAATCCTCTTAGCTATTTTGAAATATACAATACATTGTTATTAACTATAGTTGCCATGCTGTGCAATAGAAAACCAGAACTCACTCCTCCTATCTAAATGAAACTTTGAACCTGTTGACAAATGACTTCCCTTTCCTGGTCCTCTCCACTCCCAACCTCTGGTAACCACCATTCTACTCTCTACTTTTATGAGTTCAACTATTTTAGATTCCACACATAAAAGTGAGATCATATGACATTTGTCTCTGTGTGTCTTGCTTATGTCACTTCACATAATGTCCATTAGGCTCATCCATCTTATCACAAATGACAGAATTTTATGTTATTTTAAAGACTGAATAGTATTGCATTGTGTATATATGCCACACATTTTTAATCCATTAATATCTTGATGGACAAGTTATACAAATTATTTATAACTTTAAAATTTTAATTAATTTAGGTCTATAGCAATTACCATTCAATTTTTCACCTGTGTATTCAGTTTTTAAATCAAAATTGTATACAGTTATATTGCATGCTTTAATCCTTAACTCATAGTACAAACATATTTTCAACATACCTAAACATTTTATTTGATTTATTTATTCATGTATTAACAAATCATTATGATGATGTGTTAGAGAAAATGTTACCCTGCAGGTTCTGTGTGTTGTTATGCAATATGCTACATGATGTAAGCTATAAAGAGGGTCACTTAAAGAACTACCAGACATCTCTAGCTGAATTTACTGCTTAAGGAAAGCAGGACTGTATGATAAATATCATAGTGAAGGAGGCAATTATATGAGGATGTTCAAAGATGGTAGTAGTTGAACATGTGAAGATGATGGGAGGGAAGTATGTTTGGTTTAGAGAAAATAAATAAGGAAAAGGCAGAGGTGTTAAACTATATTGAGAACATCTTCTTTTTAAAAACATCTATTTGGCTCCTTTGCCCATTTTTTCATCAGATTATTTGTTGTTTTGCCATTGAGTTGTATGAATTCCTTATACATATTGGGTGTGAACCACTTATCACATATATGCTTTGCAAATATTTCCTCCCACTTCGTAGCTCCATTTTCATTCCGTCGATTGTGCAGATCTCTTTCCTTTGTTGTGCAGAAGCTTTTTATTAATAGTTCGTTGCAATCCCATTCACCTATTTTTGCTTGTGTTGACTGTGCTTCTGATGTCATATCCAAAAATCATTGCCAAGACCAATATTTAGGAGCTTTTCTCCTATTTTTTCCCCTACAAATTTTACAGTTTCAGGTCCTACATTTAAATTAATCCATTTTGAGTTAATTTTTGTGTAAGACATGAGATAAGTGTCCAATTTTATTCTTTTCAATGTGGATATTGAGTTTTCTCAGCACTATTTATTGAAGAGACTATTCTTTTCCCATTGTGTATTCTGGTTGCCCTTATCAAAGATTAATTGACATTATATGTGGGTTTATTTCTGTGTTCCCTATTCTGTTTCATTGGTCTATGTGTTTATGCCAGTGTCTTAGTACTTTGATTATAACAGCTTTGCAATATAGTTTGAACTCAGGAAGTGGGAAGCCTCCCTCTGTGTTATTTATTCTCAAAGATTGCTTTGGCTATTTGAGGTTTTTTGGTTCCATATGAATTTTAGAATTTGTTTTTATTTCTGCAAAAAATACCATTGGAATTTTGATAGGGATTGCATTGAATCTGTAAATTCCTCTGGGTACTATGGACATTTTACAATATTAATTCTTCCAATCCATGAATATGGCACATTTTTCCATTTATTCCTGTCTTCTTCAATTTCTTTCATCAATGTCTTATAGTTTTCAGGGTAAAGATCTTTCACTTCCTTGGTTAAATTTATTCCTAAGTATTTTACTTTTTTGTTTCTATTTTTAATGAGCTTGCTTTCCTGATTTCTTTCTCAGATCATTTTGTGTTAGTGTATAGGAAGGCTACGGGGTTTTTTTCCTGAAAATCTTATTTAATATTTCTTAATTTTCATTGACTTTACATCTAAATAGATTTTTTTAAAAAAATTTCAGAATATTATGAAGGTACAAATGTTTTGGTTACATGGATTGCTTTTGTACTACTTGAGTCAAAGTTATAAATGTGCCCATCACCCAGATAGTGCACATTGTACCCATTAGGTATGATTTCACCCATCTCCTTCTTCCCCCTCCCACCTGCTTGATTTCCATTGAGTTTTACTTCCATCTGTGCACATGAGTGCTGATCAATTAGTTCCAATTTAATAGTGAGTACATGTGGTGTTTGTTTTTCCATTCCTGAGATACTTCACATAGGAGAATGGTTTCCAGTTCCAACCAGATTGTTACAAAAGGTATTAGTTCAATTTTTTTTATGGCTGAGTAGTACTTCATGGTATACATATACCACATTTTATTAATTCACTTATGAATTGATGGACACTTGGGTTGATTCCACATCTTTGTGATTTTGAATTGTGCAAGTGCCTTTTTGATAAAATGACTTTTTTTTCCTTTGGGCAAATACCCAGTAGTGAGATTGCTGGATCAAATAGTAGGTCTACTTTTAGTTCTTTGAGGAATTTCCATATTATTTTCCATAGAGGTTGTACTAGTTTGCAGTCCCACCAACAGTGTATAGGTGTTCCTTTCTCTCTGCATCCACACCGGAATCTATTGTTTTGGGACTTTTTGATAAAAGCCAATATCACTGGGGTTAGGTGATAACTCATTGTGGTTTTGAATTGCATTTCCCTGATTATTAGTGACGATGAACAATTTTTCATATGTTTATTGGCCGTTAATCTATCTTTTTTTGAAAAGTTTCTGTTCATGTCTTTTGCCCACTTTTTAATGGGGTTGTTTGATTTTTTTCTTGCTGATTTGCTTGAGTTCTTTGTAGATTCTGGTTATTAGGTCTTTATTGGATGTATAGTATGCAAATAATTTCTTCCATCCTGTAGGTAGTCTATTTGCTCTGTTGATTGTTTCCTTGGCTGTGCAGAAGTTTTTTTTAATTTAATCAGTTCCCATTTATTAATTTTTTTGAGGCTGTGACTGCCATTGGGGTCTTTTTCGTAAATTTTTTGCCTAGACCAATATCTAGAGGGGTTTTTTGAACATTTTCTTCTAGAATTCTTATTATAGGGTCTTAGGTTTAAGTCTCTTATCCATTTTGAATTGATTTTTGAGTGGTGAGAGATATGGATCCTGTTTCAGTCTTCTGCATGTGGCTATCCAATTTTCCCAGCACCATTTATTGAATAGGTGTATATCCTCGGTGTATATTGTTGTTTGCTTTATCAAAGATCAGATGGCAATATGTGGATGGTTTTATATTATAACCGGGTTCTCTGTTCCATTGTCTATATCTCCATTTTTGTGCCAGTATCATGCTGTTTTGGTTACTATAGCCTTATAGTATAGCTTAAAGTCTGGTAAAGTGATACCTCCAGATTTGTTCCTTTTGCTTAAGATTGCTTTGGCTATTCAGGCTCTTTTCTGGTTCCAAACAAAGTGTAGAATTATTTCTTTCTGGATCTGTGAAAAATGACATTGGTATTTTGATGGGGATTGCATTGAATCTCTAAATCACTTTGGGTAGTATGGACATTTTAACAACGTTGATTATGCCAATCCATGAGCATGATAGATTTTTCCATTTGTTTACATTATCTGCAATTTCCTTCCTCAGTGATTCATAGTTCTCTTCATAGAGATCTTTCAACTCCTTCGTTAAATGTGCTCCTAGGTATTTTATTTTCACAGATTTTTTAAGATTAAGGTAAAGAGTCAAATATATGACTTTGTTTATCACTATTGATTATATTCATCTTGAAATTCAGACAGATCAAATGCTCAGGAAGAGGAATAGAAAAATTGAACTATTCTTAATTTTAACTTTTTCTTAAGAGAAGCAACAGAAACCTAATATTGTTCACTTCATACTAGAAATCAAGGACCAGAAGTACATAGAAAGCAGGAGCCTTATTGCAGAGAAGGAGTTTTTTACTTACTCACTAAACTGATATTTTGGAGTTTATATTACAGTATAAAGCTAATCAACTGAAGGTAAGAATACAGATTCCATTAAGATTCCATATAAATTTTAGGATGAATTTTTCTAATTCTTACAAAAAAATCTGTTGGGATACTGATAGGTATTGCTTTGAATTTATAGATTGCTTTGGCTAGTATTGACACCTTAACACTATTAAAAGTCCTCAAATCAATGAACATAGGGTATCTTTCCATTTAGTTGTATATTGTTTGATTTATTTTAAAATATGTTGTAGTCCAGTGTATAAGTCTTTCACCTACTTGGTTAGGTATATGAATTTTTTTCTACGTTGTTAGTATATAGAAACAAAACTGATGTTTACATATTGATTTTATATTCTGAAACTGTGGTGAATTCATTTGTTATACCAACTTTTTGTATAATCATTTTTTTTATGTATAAGATCATGTACCTTAAAACGGGTGATTTTACTTCCTCATTTACAATTAGAATGCATTTTTTCTGCCTAATTGCTCAGGCTCAGAATTCCAATCTATGTTTAATAGAAGGTGTGAGAGCAGGAATCCTTGTTTTGTTTCTGATCTGATAGGAATAGATTTCAATCTCTGACCATTGAATCTGATGTTAGCTGTGAAATTTTTATGTATAGTCATCATTATGTCAAGGAAATTTCCTTCTATTCCTAGTTGAGTGGTTTTTTTAATCATGAAAATGTATTGAATTTTGTCAAAAGTTTTTTCTGTACCTATTTAGATAATTATGCAGGTTTTGTCCTTTATTCTGATTAATGTGATGTATTTCATTGACTGATGTTAATGTAGGAACCATCCTTGCATTCCAGTAATAAATCTAACTTGGTCATGGTGTATAATGTTTTCAATCTGCTCTTGAATTTGGTTTGTTAGAATTTGGCAACTTTTGAAAAAATATTCATCAGGTATATTGGTTTGTAGTTTTCTTTTCTTGAAGTGTCTTTGGAATTGGTATCAGGGTAATGTTGACCTAATATGATGAACTTGGAAGTATTCCCATCTCTTGACTTTTTTGAAAGAGTTTGGAGAGAATCAGTGTTAATTTTTCTTTAAGTCTTTGGCAGAATTATCCAGTGAAGACCTTTAGACCCAGATTTTGATCAGATGAAAGGTTTTTGATTGCTGAGTCAATTTTCTTAGTAGTTATTTGTTTAGATTTTTTACTTCTTCATCATTGAGTCTTGATGGAATGTGCTTCTATGAGTTTATATATTTCATAATGGTCATTCAATTTTCTGGTGGACAATTGTTCATACTATTCTCTTATAATCCTTTCTTGTGGCATTATGTATATTGTCCCCATTCTCATTTCTGTTTTCAGTTATTCAGTTTTCTTTTTTAATGTTTTAAATTTTTCATAATAAATTTTTTTAAAAAAGTAAAGGTTCAGAATTTCAGCTTCAGTGAAGATGTAGTAAGAATTACCCCACCCTGTTTGTCCCACTGAATGCAACTGAAAACCATGAAAAACTGCATGAATTTGAGGACTCAAAAAAGTATGGTAGTAGGTGAATTGGGTACACATAACAAGCATATTTGCCCCCTTTCTCCTTTTTTCCTATTTCTCTCAGCTTGGACACTAAAGTCATCTGAAAATCAGAACTTCCCATTAAGACCTGACAGAACTCCAGGAGAAGCCATTCATATCTATACTGAAAAGTGGGATGGAAGACTGTTCAGGTCAAAGAAAGAGGGGAAAATTTTGTGTTTTCTTTTTTGTCTCTCTTCTGCCCCAGACCACAGGTAATCAGCACCACAGTGACAACAGTGGTCAGGCAGGATCCTAAAATCTGACAAAAGGAGAATACTTGTCTCTGACCACAGGAGCTGTGATCCCAAAAGTGTGGCAAGTGTTCCTTTTAGTCTTTTGCTCCATATCCTCACACTGGTTGGAAGGGAGGCACACACAGTCATAGGGAGTACACATCAGAGCAGGAAAACTAAAGCTCTAGTTTCCAGTAAGAAGACCAGGAAGGAACACTTGGGAACAAGAGAATGTTAAGGAAGGTAACTGAGATAAGGGAGCTCAAGAGAGCAATCCCATAAATTTTTTGTAAACTTCTTGGCTCATCTCTAAGGTGAAGATGCATGAATCTGAATGCAAAGAGCATACCCAAGTCTTTGAGAACACAAGTTTTCAGAAGGCCATCACAAATCCCCAAAGCATCCACCAATAATACACATGTGGGATAGACATATGTAGCAATGCAAACACTTTAAAAATTGAACTGACATGGGAAGCAAAGCCTATAGATGGCAGGTAGGAACTGTGGCTGAATTGACCCAAGTCAGATTCAAACTGAAAGACCATCATTCTACACAGGATATATTCAAAAGCTAGAGTTCCATAATATTCAATTGACCAGGACATAATTCCAAATTAAATGTCTTGGTCTATTCCTGTTGCTATAACAAAAAACCCTTAGGCAGGGTAATTTATAAACAACAGAAATTTATTACTCACAGTTCTAGAGGCTGTGAAGGCCAAGATCAAGGTGCTGGCAGATTCATTGTCTGTTGAAGGGTCACACTTTGCTTCTAAGAAGTCTTGTTGTTGCTGCATCCTCACACGGTAGAAGGCAGAAGATCAAAAGGGACCAGAACACTCCCTTCAACCTCTTTTATAAGAGCACTACTCCTATTCATGAAGGCAGAGTGCTCATGACTTAATCACTCCCCACAGTACCCCACCTTATAATACTACCACATAGTATATTAGGTTCCAACATATGAATTTTGGAGGGACACACAAAAACTATAGCATGAACACATAAAGAAATAGGAAAATGTCAACAGCTAATGAGAGAAAAGAGTTAGTAAACTTCATCAAAATTAAAATTACCACTTTACAAAAGACATTGTTAAGAAAATGAAAGGATGCTCTAGATTGGAAGAAAATATTTCTAACTCACATTATTAGACAAAAAACTCCACTTTTATCCACAATAAAGAGCTCTTAAAACTAAAAAAAAGATAATTAAAATGAGCAAAAAACTTAAATATTTCACCAAGAAGACATGCAGAGGTCAATTAAGCTCATTGAAGGATGCTAAATACATGGGAAACTTATTATAATGAGGGGGGAAAAACAATTCCAAGTGATAGTTGGGGTGTTGAATAAATGGTTTTGTAAGTGGAAAGTAAAGTTGCTAAAAGAAATTGGTTATTTCTATGGCAATGACAATTATGTCACTTCAGGATCACCCTGCTTTCACAAATGCTAAAATGTAAAAATATCCAAAATCAAATACCTATATACCTAACGCCTTGTTTATGAAACAGGGCAATTTGCAACACAATGAATCTCTTGTGTGTATTTCCTGATGAAATCTCTCTTTTATACCCTAGATATACTTGATTTTCTCATTGGTAACTACATGTTGAGCATTCCTTATCTGAAATGTTTGGCACCAGAAATGCTTTGGATTTCAGAATTTTTTCAGAGTTTGGAATATTTGCAGATATTGAGCAGTTGAGCATTCCTAATCCAAAAATCCAAAATTGAAAATGAGTATTTCCTTTGTGTCATGTTGGTGTTCAAACAGTTTAGGATATTTGGATTAGGGATGTTCAGCCTGTACTAAATATGTACTTTAATAATGTCTTGATGTTGTCTTCATTTTGAACTGTTCTATACTTGGAATAATATTTCTTCCTCTGTGACTTGCTTCTTCTATTTAGCAGGAAAGAGTCATCATGCCAATGTGTGTAACTGTCAATGTTGCACAGTATCCCACTGCTATACATATACCATTATCAATTCTTCAGCTGATGAACACTGCAACCATTTTCTGTGTTTAGCTCTTATACTTTTCTCCAAAATTCTCATAGTTTTTTCCTGGAACATATGATGTGTTCCCTTGGGGTATACACCTAATACGTGGAATTGCTAGTCTAGATTATAGCCTTTACTATTCTGACTACCAAGAAATGCTGCTGTATCCCTCCTCCCCAACTACTCTGAATATACTGAGGAGATATGACTCCTGTTCCTTCTTAATCTATGGAACAGACTTAACATCTATGTCCAGGGACCTTGAAAGGAATGAAGAGAAAGAGGAGACTGAGGTGGTGATGCTTCCCAACCCACAGTGTGTGACTTTCAACTACAGCCTGGGGAAACTAAAGACAGAGTGATTAAGACAAAGCAGAACAGTCCCATTGGCTCTGTTGAGCAAGGGTGTGAGCTAAGCAGTAGACTGGGGTCTCAGGTTGCAGATTCCTTGCAATCACAGGACATGCTATGAGGTCACAACTATGCTGTGGAACAGGTAAATACAAAATGATAAGAGTAGGCCAGGTGCAGTTGCTCATGTCTGTAATCCTAGCACTTTGAGAGGCCAAGTGAGAAGACTGTCTGAGGCCAGGAGTTCAAGACCAGCCTGAGTAATACTGTGAGATCCCATCCCTACAACAAATAGAAAAATTAGCCGGATGTGGTGACACAGGCCTGTAGTCCCAGCTACTCAGGAGGGTGAAGCAGGATGATCGTTTGAGCCCAAGAATTTGAGGTTGCATGAGATTGCAGTGAGCTATGATGACACTACTGCACTTGAGCTCAGGGGACAGAGCAAAACCCTGTCTCAAAAACGAAAAAGAAACACACAAACAAAAATTAGAAGAGTGCTTCACTGTGAAAAAGAAATTTTATTTATTCTGTGCAAAAAGGAAGCTATAAAGAGCTTGACACATCTTGCTCCCCATGCCCATGTGGCTTTTCTAATGGGCTTCCAAGCTTACTGTCTCCTTGGCCACACATGTCACAGTACTAGTCACTTCCAGCTCCTCACCACACTGTGGTGGCTGCATGGCCTCCATGCTGCTCTTCTCTTCAGTCCACCATACTTACTTTTTTTTTTTTTTTTAGTAAGGAGCCTATCCCACTGGATGTTTTACTTTTAGAATCTTCATCCATGGACTGTGCAGTAGGGAGGGCTTTGAATCTTCCGAAGAGCCAGGATGATAATCAACAAAGGCACAGAGAACACAGCACCACAAGGACAACGAGGGAAGGAAGGGATTGTTATTTTCACCTCACCTAGTTCACTGATGGATCCTGATTCAAAAGCCTACCAGTAATCATACATTTCCTCTGCTTAAAAACAAACAAAAAGAAAAACATAATCAGTGCAAAGTTCTAAGCATGGCATTTGAGACCAATGTCATCTGGACCTAACTTACTGTCACATCTTATCTCCAACAGCTACCCCATGGGTACCCTGTCCTTCAACCAAACTTGACTAGTGACTGTCTGTTGAACACGTTGTTTCCTCTCATCCTCTGACGTGTTGTCCCATGGAAGCATTGCTTACATTCTGCTCATGCTGTGGTTATATAACTTTAATTTAATTCTTCTTATCCCCCTATGAAGACTGTGCCCTCCCTAAGTGCAGGGATCCACTTTATTCACTGCACTGCTCACCTCACCCAGCCCCCTCCAGAGCAGACAATCTGGCACATGTTAGCCACAACTTCAAAATCTACTTAAAAGTTCTGAATCACAACCTCTTCCCCTATGAAATTGGAACATCTTGAAATACCAAGTAAAAATCAAGTCAGATGTGTTCAAATGGAGTTCGTTAATGCTACACCTGCTCATCCTCTTGTGCCCTCCCACCTCTGTGAACAGAACTACTATCCACCCAGACCACTGAGCAGGACACCTGAGAGTCATTTCATATTCTCCCCCATCCCTGCTCTCTCACATCTAGTCACTCTCCGTGTTCTATCAGGCCTATATTAATGACCCCACAACCTTCAGGCCTTTTGTCACCTCTATCCCCATGGCCATATTGTCCTAAATGGCTTCTTTGACTCCAGCCTTCCTGCATTCACCAGGGCAGTGATTGCTATAAGCACAGGTGTGGTCACATCACTCCTGTTCCACACACTTCTGTAGCCCCCAGCCCATGACCTGCCTGAGCACATCTTTCCTGCTCCATCTCCTGCGGCTTCAACTACATGGAGCTGCTAGTTTCCTAAACAGTCCCAGCTCCCTCAGACCTTCAAGGCTCTTCTTAGGCACATCTAAGAATCCACTCCCCCACTCCATTTGATTTGCTTTATATAAGTCAGTTGTTGGCACAGAGCAAGCAATGCAGTAGGAATTTAACTTTTTTCAAGAAATAAAAAAAAAATTGACCCACTTTATTTTTCTGAAATGAGCAAGTGGATTGTGATGCCATTTTTGATACATCCTAGCCAATATCCTTGGGTTTCATGAATGGCTAAAGTATGTTTCCACCCAGACTAGGAAGAGCTACACAAGATGGGAAGTGAAACTCTGGATTATGGTTCCCCACATCTAGCTGTAGATCAGTTCCTCCTAAATTTTTGATATAACCTGAAAAATAAAACCAAATGTAACAAGTCTAGTCAACAGGAAAACCATGTAGAACCAAGATTTTAATATCCTCACCCAATTTTCCAATAAAAAGGGCCATGACACTTTGGAGAAGTGGTTGACTACAGGGCTGGGACAGAGAAAATGAGTTGGAATATCTTATAATGCCAAAAAGTGCTCAAAAAAAAAAAAAAAGCATCTTTTTGAAGGAACATACAAGTCAAACCAAAGTAGGCTGTAATGGCATTAGTTAAAATAATTGAAGCAAGCAAGCAAGCAAACAAATAATAGTGATGGATTATAATCCATAAAATAAATATCCATAAATAATAAATAATTGTTTGGAATATAAATAAAAGAGAAAGAAGAATTCTTTCTAACAGCAAAATTTCAGTTAATTAAATGCACACTGGCCCCATCTCCTAGAGTCTCTGCAAAGGCTTCCCATTGGACTCTTCAACCACCAACCACCAACACGAGCATATACATTGTGTTGCTAACTGGTTCAGCATGGGTACCACTGTAAGCCTCCACTGGAGTTCTCAGGAGGTACACCAGGTCTTCCCAAGAGGCAAACAAATCTTCTTTTACATCTGAAGGGAGGCACAGCTGTAGGTAAAACGTGCAGCCAGTGGCAAACTATAAATGCAATGTTTCCTTCTCATGATTATAAATGGATAACTTTACAAACTTCAAAGGAAGCAGTCTATAGGGACCAAAAGAGTGGCAGATTAGGTGAGGATAAAGAGGATGGAAGACACTATGAGCATCTTGGTCCAGGTAGGGTCCATTTACATAGTTAAAGGAGATTCCAAATTCTGTCCACTGGACATTAACTCTCACATCCACCCCTTCTCACTGATAGGTGCTGGTCTAATTAAGACCACATCACTGATCTCATCATCCCTCAGTTTGACATCTTTATGGCTCCAGACCATCTACCAAAAGTGGAGAGGCTAACCTCCCATTTACTCTGCCATACTTAGTCCTCCCATCTTATGTCCTCAAATTCCCTTTCTGGTATTAGTCCCACAATCCTCCTTCCTAACTCAATCAATGACCTTCCCCACAAAGCCTGAGTGAACCCCTATGGCTGTGCCTGATCTCTCCTCCTTTCAATCCACATCGCAGTTGCTGGTCATGCTGAAGAAGACCTTCTAGTTTTGGGTTCTATGTCACACTGTATTGTGGTTGTCACAATCTTGTCCCTGTTATATATTCCTTACCGGAAAGGAGTAAATCTCCTGGATTCACCTGGTCAGCTCCAAGCTCTTTGTAGACACGTGGCCTCTTCCCTGAATGTTTACATCATGTCTGGCATTCTCTGCACAGCTCGCAGCTGGTCATGCCAGCAGCATGACATCAGATACTGCTAGTTTGGTGCTGGTGAATGTGATGCCCACAGCCACCATTTGCACACTGTTGTGCACATTGATCACTCCTCTCTTCTGCTGATCTGTTGTTGGAAGAACGAGGGAGGCAGCATTCCCTCACATTCTTTCCTTTCTCTGTCCTCCTCTATGCCTATCCTAAATCAAGCATCTAGTACAGTTCCTGGTGTGCAGCAAAAACTCAAAGGGATCTCAGTTTCCCCACACTTCTAGTTCAAGCCCTGGACCATAGCAAATTCTCTGACGCCCGTCTCCCTCTCCAGTGTAATCTCTCATAGGAACCACCTTCCACTTCCTCAACATATCTGCAATCATGTGTTGTCCTGGTCAGATGTGCCTCTGATCACCATCAAAATACCAAATGTATATACAGTCTGGGACCCAGAAATTCCATCTCTGAAATGAGATGCAAAAAAGCTATGAAAACATTATTGGGACAACTGAGAAGGTTTGAATGTGCACTGTTTACTTCATGATAGCATTGTATCAATGTCTAATTTCCTTAAATCATGCCACGGCCATGTGAGCAAACATCTATGTTCTCAGAAGATACATGGAGAATTAGTGGTAAAGTGGCATGATATTGGCCTCAAATCGTTCAGCAAGAATAATCATCCATGTGTTGTATCCATTCATGCATGTGTGTGTGCACATTTAGTGAGTCTCAATTCTGCCTACATATTACAATAAACTGGGACCTTTGAAACATCCTATGACTTTCACGTCCCTTGGTGAACTTGTGTGCCCATCGGTTAGTTCCAACTTATTAGGGAGTCAAGCAGGAGGAGGGGAGAGGAGAGGGGCAAAACCTCATCTAATGAACACTATTCAGGTGATGGACACATTTACAGCCCTGACTCATGCCATGTATCAAAAACATATGTACCCCCTTAATATTTTGAATTTTTTTTCTTTATAGAAAGAAACATCTGCTGCTCCAACTTTCTGAGACATTACACTAGATTTTCTGGAGGTGTGCCTAGGCATGAGTGTTTTCTAAACTTTCCAGGTAATTCCAAGGAGCCACCATGGTTGAGAATTGGTGATAGATGTAAAGTCATGGAACCCCCTGGCTGATTCTGACTTGTGTATCCCTCCCTCCACTCTGCTGTTCCTTCTCTTTTGCTGGATGTGGTTGTTCACACCCAAAGTCTTGTTCACACAATGGTGACATCATCCACACCATCATCCAGGAAGGAGTGCAGAGTAGGAACACCTTTAGCTCAAAATCAGAAAGCCTGAGCCTTGGGCACTTTGTGCTCTGGGAAATCACTACACTCTCTGGAACTCAGTTTGTTCCGGAGTAGAATGGAGGTGCTATTTGTTCTGCCTACATAAAGGGGTTGTTGCAAGACTCACAGGAAATGGATACCAAAGTGTTTTGGACACTGGATATCTAGAGCCACATGTGCCAACAGAGACAAATGTCCAAAACATGCTGAGTGAGAAATAGTTAGCTTTGAAATGCACGTCAATATATTTTGTCTAAAGGTGACCACTAGATAAAACTAGGTGTGTAAATCAGTAACTATAAAAAAAGCAAACAAACAATTATATTTCCTCTGCTACTGGTTGACGTGTCACTGAAGACAACTTTGTATACTCGGCACGTAGTGGATTCTCAATAAATTTTTAGGGAAGGAATTAATGAAAGGGAGGAAAGAAGGGGGGATTGTGAGAAAGAATGAGGGGGAGTGGGGTGGGATGGAATCATTCACCTGGATGAAGCCATTCTCAAACATTGGTGCATCCTTGAATATAGTATAGTCTCCATCCACCTCACAGCTGCCACTGCAGCTTCCACATACAGGTATTGAACATGTCCAATGCATGGCCACTCTGGGCCATGGAATACGATAATGCCAAGTAACCCCCCATGGCTTATTTATTAAAACAGCTGAAAAGAGGCACACATTATCACTTCCCTGGTGACCTTATTAGCTGTTTTCCTACCAACAACAGCACAGTGCCTGGAACAGTGAGTTAATCCACACATCCTGTGATATTGTGATTTAAACAAAAAATCCTCTGAGCAAATATAGCCAACACCCCTGGCACACCATTTGTTAGGAGAAAGTGCCCTTGTGGGAATTAGAGGAAGATGCTCTTCCCTCCAGGAAGAAGTGGGCCAGAATCAGGATGACAGCAAAGCTTGGCGAATGGAATGCAGGGCAGGTTGTAGACCCCTACCCTCACTGTCTTTGTGCAGTGAACAACTTGCACAACCTTGTAGGGCAGCCCTGCTGGCCCCTGTCTCAGAAACCTCAGACTTCAATGTTTCCACACTACCCTGCCCTAGGCCTACAGTAGTTCATTACTTAATGTGTGGGTTCACTGTATCCAGAAAAGTGGTCATCACTTCCACTCAGGCAAAGATAGGTCTTGTCCTGTCTCAGAGCCATTCATCTGCTCTGCCTGAGGGCTAGTTTTCCCTAAAAACCATCTATGGCCTAAATCCAGCCTTTAACCTGTTTGTGTAATTAAAGTTTCATTTGATGTCATACCCATATTCTTGCATGTTGCCTATGGCTACTTTAGCACTACAATGGCAAATGCTAAGGGATTGTGACAGAGATAAAATGGTCTCACAAAACCCCAACTAGCACTCAGTCATACACCTTTGCAGATCCACATTCTCAGCTCTCCATTACCATATTCTCAGACATCATCACACTCTTGTGATGCTATTGGATTATGGTGAGTACCCAACTCTTTTCCCTGAATTACCCCTTCATATACTGTGCCTGAGTGTGAAGTTCAGCTTTGCTCCTTCCTGGAGGAGTCACCTCAAAAACCTCACTTTACTCAGTGGTGAGGTGGGAGAAGGCAGGGTGTTGAGTCCTGGAGGTAATGCACTCAGTGCCAGTGAGGCTCACATGAAGAGAAAGGAGGACAGGAGTGGGCTTCTTGGTCCTCACTTAAAAGAAGCCCCTGGGGGACCTTTGGGTCCTGACAGCCTCTGAATTTGCTCCCACAGCAGAATCTGGGGTCTGCACTCCCACTTCCTGGTCAGCGTTCTCCTGATGCACCTTCTGCTCTTACCTCCAGCCTTTACTCCCCCCCAACAATGCAGACCTCAGTAAGGGTCCCCTCCATGACATGGACTAAGTTAAGGTACCCTTGACCCACCTTGTACTCATCTTCTCAGGTTTCCACTCCCAGCCTGGTCGAGTCCCTGTCCACCCTCCCACTGCACTCACCTTCTGGGACACCTCCTTGGACTCCTCCACACTGTCCTCCCTACACCTCACAAGGCTCCAAGTTCTTCAGCCTCCCAAGCTCATGAGTAAGTGCCGTCCCCCTGGGCCCCTTTCCCAGGAAATACATGGAGGGCACTGGAAATACATGGACTTGTTGGGGATGCCTAGGAACTATTGCTTGGCCTTTGGTTGGGCATGGCCCAGCTGGGAACAAATCTGCCTTCTGAGGGCGAAAATGAAGGAGCCGCGCCTGGCCAACGTGCACATACCAGCAGCCCTGTTTCCTGATGAGCCAGTAAGCGTGACTTGTCCTCTCCCTAACTTCTGCCTTGGCCAGACCTGCCAGCGGGACTCCATTAAACCTCCCCAGACAATTGTGTCCTGGTGCTGTCACACAACACTGTGTCTATACGTCCATGTCCACAAAGCTGCCCTGACAGGAAAGATGTCTTCTAGGAAAGACTGTAACATTTGTAGCAAAAGGGCTACCCTAAGAAGACTTGGACTGAACCAGGCAATCAAGCCCGGACACCACCTACCCAAAGAATGAAAAACTTTCTGCAGTATAAGAGTATATGCATACACCCACCTCCAAAGGAAAAAAGCTCCTCTGAGCAGGCTGGGTGGATATGCATGTACAAACACCACCTGCACTGGAAGCCACTCCCCTCCACATGTAAGCAGTTAAGCAAACATGAACAGAAACTGCCTCTACAAAGAACAGATGCTCCCATCAGGGGTTAGAGGAGGAGGTGGGCATGCATACTTCTCTTACCGGGAAAAGCTCAAGCTTGCAGGGGCTGTGCAATAATGGTTCATAGTCACTTATGGTCGCTTGACCACATTGGTTAGGTTGTCTTAGCCCTTCTACTAGTCCAGCCACTTTCCCTCTGATTGCAGGATCTCAGATACCCACACTGCATGATCTATAGGTCAGCAGCCCCATAGTGGAGTCCAACCACAAATATCCCTTATAAATGTAATGAATCAGAGGCAAAAATGCAGAGTCAATCCAAAACTACTTGGCTTTTCAATAGAAGTAGCCCAGGCTCAGACTGTATCTGTTGAAGAGCCAAAGTCCTTTAATCACTAAAAAGGGCCCATTAGGCCTAACCTACCAATTGTTGAGGGGTCAGAGTCTCCCTATGACTTTAATTATAACTCTAGGGTCAGGTTCAGTCTAGGCTCCATCCTGCCACGAGTGCAGGTCATATTTACAGCCAGAAAAAAGGAAGGGCTATACAGAAACCACCTGATTGGCTACAACTAGCATTTGCCTTATATGGTCATGTTGTGGCAGCTTTTAACCACTGAAGGCCTACAGGTTCAGCTGCTATGATTGAAAGAGACCAGGCAACTTGTTAAAAGAGTGTACTTCCAGGTTAAGATATAGTCTATTTACACATCAAGTTGGGTTATATTTCACTACATATGGAGAAACCGTTAGGCCAAACTGAAAATCTGTATGACTGCAGCTTAAGGCCAAACTGAATTGAACTGAACACTCCCCTCACCCCACTATGTCAAACTCAAAGGCACACTTACCCCAGAACGGAGAGCATAACCGAGTGACATTGTAGGTTCTGGGCAGTAGCATTTGCACCTCATTTTTGGTTTGCTTAATTTTTCTCTCATTTTCCAGCCTCTGTTACATTTATCTGTTTTCTAATCTTTATTATGTCCTTACTCTGCTAGCTTTGGATTTAATTTTCTCTTTTACCCTAGTTCCTTAAGGTGTAAAGGTAGTTTTCTGCCTTCATACCTTCTTTTTTCCACCTAAGCTTTTACAGCCAAAAATCCCCCTCTTAGCCCTGCTTCACCGGGTCCAGTAAGATTTGTTGGCCCCAAATCCACCACCGCCGTCCTGCACACACTTGTCTGGATCCTCTTTCCTTTTCTATTTTGAGGAAACTAGAGGCTTTATCTTTTGCAAAGTAATTTGGCCTTGACATAGGGAACCCAGAGGCCACGCTTGATAAAGAGTCATAAGACCCAAACCAAGTCCTCTGAGAAAAGAGGAGATGGTGGAGACCCTGACAAAAACCAGCTAGAACCAAGGTGGCCATGAAAAATGACCTGAGGTTAGCCTACTCTCACTGCTCGTTACCCCCTGTTATAATGTATGAGCATGCTAACAGACACTCCCACCAGAGCCAGGAGAATTTACAGATGCCGTGGCAATGCCTGGAAGTTACCCTTCATGGTTTAGAAAGAGGAAGAACCCTCACTTTTGAGAACTCCCCACCCCTTTCCCAGAAATCCTCCCTCTGCTTAACATAAAATTAAATAGAAGATATAAAATAAGACCCCAGAAACTCACAAGATGTTACTCTCTGTTGATCTGAGAGCTGCTGCTCTGTCTACAGGGCAGCCACCTCTTTTTTTTTTTTCTTACCTCAATAAACTTACTTTTGACTTACTCTGTCAACTTGCTCTTGAATTCTGTCCTATGCGAAGCCAAGAACCCACTTGGCCTTCAGGCCAGACTATAATTTTGGGGTCCACTTTCCTATATCCATCTCATTTCTGATATCCTTTTTATGTGTTCATTTATTTTATTTGTGTTTTGAATAATAAGTGCATTTATATTATTGTTCAACCATCACATTAGTCCTTCTCCAGAGCTCTTTTCATCTGGCCAAACTAAAATACTATACCCAATAAAGGATAACTACCCATTCAGCCCTCCCCCTAATGCTTGGAAACCACCATTCTACTTACTGTCTCTAAATTTGACTAGTCTAGGTACCTATAAATAGAAACATATATTATTTGTATTTTTGTGACTGGCTTACTACACTTACCATCATATCTGAGGACATCCATGTTGCAGCATATGTCAGAATTTCCCTCCTTTTTAAGGCTGAATAACATTCCACTCTATGTTGTTATGGTCTGAATGTTTGTGTCCCCCCAAAATTCATATGTTAAAATATTAATCCCTAAGACTATAGTTTTAGGAGATGCAGCCATAGGAGGTGGTAAGTTCATTAGGGCAGAGCCCTCATGAATGGAATTACTATCCTTATAAAAGAGAGCTTCTTTGTCCCCACTACTGTGTGAGGACACAGCAAGAAAATGGCCTTTCATCTATGAACCAGCAAGTAGATTCACACCAGACACCAAATTTGCTGGTACCTTGATCTTGGACTTCCTGGGCTCCAGAACTGTGAGAAATAAATAAATTTCTGTTATTTCTATGTCACCTCATCTAATGTATCATGTTAGAGCAGCCCAAACATATCAAGACATATGTATATACCACATTTTGCTTACTCATTAATCCATCCACGGGCACTTGGGTTGCTTCCATGTTTTTGCTACTATGAATAATGTTACTATGAATATGGCTGTACAAATATTTCCTAGAAACCATGCTTCTATTTATTTTGGGTATGTACCCAAGAGTGGAATCGGTGGATTATATAGTAATTCTACTTTCAATTTTTTGAGGAACCCCCAGACTGTTTTCCAGAACCACTATACCATTTTATGCTCCAACTAACATTGAACACAGGTCTCCATTTCTCCACATCCACGCCAACATTTGTTATTTTGATTTATTGTTTTATAGTACCAATTCTAATTGGTGAGATGTGGTATTGCACTGCAGTTTTACCCAATTTAAAAATATTTATTTATTTACAGATTTATTGAGATATAACTTATATACAAAGAAATGCACAAATATAATGTGTTCCATTTGATGAGAATGGATATATGAAAATACCTGTGACACCATCACAACAATCAAGGAAATAGACACATCCAATACCTTCAGGAGTTCCTCTGTGTCCCTTCGTGTTTGTATGTGTGTGTTAAGAACACAATTTAAGATTATTTCTGTAATTTCACCTAGACTATGGGTGGGCATGTAGGCTCCTGTATGCTTAGGAGCATGGATTCTGGAGGCTTATAGCATGTGTTATATCTCAGATACACTGTTTATAGCCACGTGATTCCCAAAGGCTGTGATTCTCAAAAGCTGGGGATTTCCAATAGAAATGGTGACTGGAACTGAGAAATCCCAGTCACCATTTCTATTGGTGAAATAGAAACATATTATTAATCTGGTTATGGCATGCTGAGAAATGCATAAGGGTGATTTGGAAAGTAGCCAAATAGTTTCAAAATGTCAAGATCAAATCTAAGAAGGATGGGAGAGTTTGCATTTCTTAAACCTAAAAGGCACAGAAGAAAATGTGTTAAGGGGAGCAATGGCAATCGTCCAATGGGAGGGATCATTCTTAGTTTCCCACTAGACTAGGAAGGAGACTGGGGCCTCCTTGGCAGATCCTGACACCCCCCCCAGCTTAACAGTGTCCTGGTTGGGAAATGGCTGTGTGGTATCATGGTCCATGAGGATGACCCCTGTGGAATGTACCTCAGCTGTGCTCTAGCAAGGGACAGCAGCATATGTTGCTGACACAGTAGGGATGTAAAGGCCAGGTTTATTTCCTGTAATAAGAAGCCAAGGATAGAAATATGGCTTCAGGGGCAAGGAGAAGCTGCTTTTGAAAGGATAGAGAATAGTTAATCATGTCACATTATAGAAAGAAATCAACCCTTTCTCATATAGCAAAAAAAAAAACCACTCTAAAGAGGGGCATAGGGACATCAAGATAATAAGGGGGCATGGAGAGGGCCTGGTACACACCATCCTGCATGGAAAGGATCCAGAAACCATTCCCAGGGGAAGTAAAGATATGTCATTTCCTGTTAATTGAATCCAAACACAGTCCTATTTTCCACCTGTTCTTCCCTGCTACTTTCACTTCCCTTTAATGCCAACCATCACAGAAGTTCTTCTGACTTAGTATGGCCAGCATAGTATAAAATCTTTCAGGATTTTCAGGAACATATTGATGTTTTTAAAGGGATGTCACACATTTCCCTTCATGTGACACAGCAAGGAAAGGGTGAGCAGTGGCTTTATCCAGTATTATGTTTTCTCCAGAAGAAAGGAGATCAATTAATTATAGGCCTTAAGATAAGACCTTTCAACTTCTAAGAGAGGGGTCAAAGTAAGGATGAGGAACAAAGAAGATCACATTCAAGGGCCCTTTTCCTAAATACAGAGATAAAATAAACATCATCTCTATGTCATTGCCCATGATGCCATTCCAATCACACATCTGAAGTTCTTTTCTTGCAGGAAAATATCACTGAATCATTTCATCTGTGAAACTGATCCACAGTATATCAGAGGTTCTAAGGGCATAGCCACTGCCTTGTGAAACATCTTTAACAACCAACCCCATTGCAAAGTGTGACCTCACTATTTGCACTAGAAATATCATAACCACCATGTATAGAGTGAAAAGTATAAGAGAGGGATAGAGAAATATCAGGGAGACAATTCCATGTGCAAAGCACAGAGTCAGAAACACATTCAGTACATTCAAAGTGCAGGAAAGCAGCCAGTGGAGCTGAGGGAGAGTACGAGAGGGGCAAGGAAGGAGATGTAGTTAGAAAGGCAACAAGGCAGGAGGGATGCAGGACCACTTAGACCCATGAATATTATTTTTAGGGTTTAGTCCTTTATCTGGGAGGGTAAATCCAAAATGGGAGACAAATGGGAGGGTAAAAATTAAAGAGGACTCACAACTGTTTAGTGAGGATTTGCTGTAAAGAAAAGAGAAATGGGATAGCAGTCGCGTGGAGAAATTAGATCAAGAGAGGTTGTTGTTTTTTACTTTTTATTCCCAGATAGTAGAAGTATCCGCATATGATTATACAGATTATAATTATCTGATAGACATGGAAGACTTGAGGTTTCAAGAGGAGAGGAGAAAGAACAGAAAGCAAATTCCATATCTTATCAATCTTTTTTCACTCTGGAGAATCTTGTAGTTGTGGTATTGGTGGGATTAGAGCTAGAGTTAAGACTTATTTCTGACTGATGTAGAACCTGCATTTCAGAATAAGGTGATCCCATTGTATCCGTTCTTTGCATATCTTATGCATTCATTTAAGGCAGTCTTTTCTAAAACCATTTCCCCCATTTAGTGACTTGGTTCTTATTTAACAGTAGGTCAATATGTCCAGAATTAAATGATTTTCTGAGCACAAAAGTGTCTTACAGATTATTTGGGCAAAACCTTTTTCTTTCACAATGGAATTCCAGAGAGATTAGACGACAAGCGTAATGTCATTCTTAACCACATACACATTATTCACTGCATTTAGCTGCAAATCTTTGAGCATCATTCAGACCTACAAATAGATGGAGACATTCGAGGTTAGCAGAGTGACTGGGCAGCGCAGGGGCTGTTGTAGGTAATGGTGTTTGCCATGTCAAAGGTGAGAATCTTGACTTTACTTACCCTCTGCTCTCAGGAATATTCTTTGATCTGCAGCCAATCACAGAGAGAGATAAGTGTTCTGAGTGGACACATGCTGTATTTTCAATTTAGCATAGAAGAGAAACCCACTGAACTTACCAAGTTATTCACCGAGTATGTCTAAAAAGAAAAAAGAGGTGGAAAAATGTTAATTGCTGACATTCTAAGAAATTTCATCCCAGTCTTTGACTCCATATGATTTGTGGGATATCAATGAGCATCTGGGTCAGATTTCTGGAGTTTGAGGTTCAAAGACTGAAAGGACAACTTGTCCTAGATGTCCACATGGACTTTCACCCAGCATGTGAGAGACAAACTGCCCTGAGGCTTGTGTAATTTGCTTCTTAAGTCTACCACAAGCAACTCTTTGTACTTTTCAGTTACTACTGCATTGCTTCAGTTTATCTTCATAACATTCCTGAGTAAACTGCAAACATTTTCTATCCACTCATCAAATATTTATTGGGGATCTACTTTAGTGCAGGTGCTATCTTCTGTACTAGGCACATCACGATGAGCAAGATACAGTCTTCTCCACCCACAGGTGCATCAGCAAGCAGCCTGTCAATGGTAACTGGATGCAGGGGAGCCCCAGGCATTCCTACAGATTTTGATGGGGAATTTCATGTTTTTGCTTAATTACAAGTACCGTTTATTATAAAAGTAATGTTTTCATTTCATTAAAAAAAATCAAAGAGAGAAAAAATAATCCCATTCAGTTTCTGTTACTCAGATATAAGCATTTAAAATATTTTGTTGTATATACATGCAGAATATTTTTACCCCAAAATAACAAAAAATGATTATCCAAGATTGCTATTTAATAATCTGTACTATTTATTTCAAAACTAATTTTTAATACTTTCCGTGAAAATAGGCATTCTTCTGTAACATCATTTTATGGCTGAATGGTATTTCTTTTTATAAATAGTACATAATGAGCTACTAATTTTGGGGCACTTAAGAAAAACTATTTATATTTCTTATCTGAGAAAAAGAGAAATGAGAAAGACAAAAGACACATAGAAAAATCACCCTCTGAGTCAATGAACATACAAAGTAAAAATTCAGTGTGTGAATATAAAGACCAAAGACAAAAATAAATTATAAACAGAATAAAGTGTAGACCTCTTTGCTTGGCTGAGTGCCACTCAGGGCCTGTGCCACTCAGGGGCCTAAATAACTAAAGAGACCATTAGTGTTAAGAAAATTAATAAATTACTGAATTATGTGGCTAAAAAAGTATTGGCTGTCATTACCATCTCTGTGAACGAAATCAGTGTACCCAGTTGCACATGCCAGAAAGAGGGAAGTATTCTTTGTACCTCCTTCTCCATCACCTCCCACTTCACCCACCACGTTGAATTCTTCACCAAAGACTTTAGATTCCATCTTCTTTATAGTTCTCAGACGCTTCGCCTTCTCCCCCGCCACCACCTCCTCCACACTTCTCAGTCTTCCTCAACTACTGGGAAGCCCCTGCACTGATCATCTATGTCCTGTCTTGCACTCAGCAATGGATTCTATAATGCAATCTCCTTAAAACCCAAATCTTATGATTATATTGTTAAACCTCTCTCCACTCAAACTCTTTCAGTTCTTTTCACCACTTAGAGGACAAATATCAAAATTCTAAATGTGGCCTGTGAGTTTCATCATGATCTGCCATTTCTCAACCACTCTGCTCTCCTTTCTTTTGCTATTTCTTAAAAGTCATATTCACTTAGTATCTGTTGTTTGTGTTTTAATGTTAGACATATGGGGAAAAGGGATATTTCCATTTTTCTCACCTATGTATCACCATTGTAAAGTACAATTTCTTGTATTAGTATATGGGATGACTTTGATAAATAAATGTAAAATGATGATGATGATGAAATAACATTTTTTGGTCAGGAAATTTTTCATGTGACTGATTTAAATTGTTTAAACTATAGTTAAATGCTTTTGTTCTTCCAGGTAAATGTTTTTTCTAATGCATTGAAATTTTCCTTTACTCCAAGGAAATATTGATTCAATTCTAAGAAAATGATTCGAGCAGAATTATTGGAAATGTAAGCAAATTGACATGAAGTGGTTGTCAGACTGGGATTACTTTCATTTCAATACTGAATTCAATATGAATGGATTTTGTTGTATCCGCCTATTTGGAGCATTTTTACATTTGATCAATAGCTTCTCTTATTGGAGAAGATTTTGTCAGGCAAAAATCCTGAATCTGAATATGATTTAAAAGTCAGATAAAGCACAGGCCATCATATATGCCTCTGGGCCCAGAGTCATAGAATTTTGCCTGATGTTCAAGGTAAGAGAGGCTATGTATAAAGCCTTTGAAAGAATTTTTGTTGATGCAATTATTGTTTTGTTTTAACACAAATGTCTGCATGAGGCTTTGAGAGCTTATAGAAGCATAGCTTTGGGACAGTTGAGAGAGTTCCACCAGCCTGGCAGAGCAGTCTTCTCACTCCATGGAGGTAGCAGCTGCACCAGAACCATCTCAGGTTGCAGCAGCATTATGTTGACAAGTTTTAGAGGGCTCAGGAGACCCCAGGTGTGGGTTGAGGCCACTACATTTGAGAAAAGCATGACACATATCCCCTAGCAGGACATGGAGTCTTGGCAATAGCACTTTGCAGAAAAGCTGTTCCTCAGTGATATTTCAGAGGCAGCAGAAGGAGACTTTTCTCCTTTTTTAGTTGAACCAAGTGGTAGGTGCAGTTTGGTATGTATCTGTATGCAATGGAGCTTTATTTGGGGTTATGATGTGGATTTTAAAGGCCAAAATAATGTTGTTTCATTGACTCTGGTGAAAGGATCCTGGACCAGGTAACTGTTACTTGTCATTGAAATTATGATCATCTCTGATGTTGGGGCCAGTGTATTCTGGGAAATAGATACATGTTCCACCCAGGTTCATAAATTTAGCCCATAGTCACTTCCTGGGCAAAACCCAATTATCACATTCACGAGCTTATCTAAGGATTTATCTTCCTAAATGTGGATGAGCCATTTAAATATAAAATATCAAACTAAAAGTGGCCACTTTGCTTTGGGAGTTTAGCTGAAATACAAACAAGCACACAGAAATTAGCAGAAAATAGTGAAAATAGAGCTGAACCTAATGTCAAAAAATGCTTTTATTACTTTGCACAGATAAGTTAATGGTTTTGGGTCACATGATATTGGTGACATCCAAACATGTTTTTATTAGGTAGCACCAGATACTGGCTAAGTCAATATAACTATAGAAACGTGTGAGAGAAGAATATTCAGTCTGACGATTCTTTGTTGTTTACACTATCATTTAAATAAGTCTACCAGGTACAATCTACACTATTAGGCTGACAGGTATATTAAAAGCCTAGACTTCTCCATTATGCAATTCAACCATGTTTCAAAACAAACAAACAAACAAACAAAAAACCACTTGTGCCCCCTAAGTCATTTATATAAAAGTTAAAAAATATAAATTAGTCACTTTATTGTTTTCATGGAAATAACTGAATCAAAACTAAGTAGACACACTAATTCCATTTTGGTTTCACAGGGTCCTGGATATAGAAATAAAGTCATATCCTATTTTGCAGGCTCAATAACTGTAAAACAGCTACCAATACTAAAGAATTCACAATACGTATCAAGTTGTTTAGATGTATCATCTTTTCAATACTAAGAGTTACCCTATACCATAGATAACCATTACATATTACAAATGAAAAATATAAACTGGGAGGTCAACAAATTTTGTGAGATCATTGAAGCTATTAAGTGATAGGTATGTCACTTAAACCCAGACAGTCTGACTCCAGAGCACATTCTTTTAAAAACTGGGCTAAATAAGTTATTTTTCTCCACCTTGTGATAACCCAGATGAGTGAAAGAATAAACATCAAAAGGTACCAAAGATATTACACCGGATGTCTCTCTTTCACTGAGACTACTTTCATTAAATGGATTACACTCTATTCAGTTTATGTAACGACTAAGGACAATTTGTGAATTTGAAGATCAAACAATGAATAGTATAGCTTTAAGCATGGAGTGACTATTTAGACCTCTGATAGTATTCAGTATTCCTCTGATAGGATTCAGCTGATAGTATGTCCCTGATTGTATTCCTCCTAATTTTCTTCTGAAAACTGTACCCTAGCCATCTAAACTATTCTCTACCCTCAAGAAACAATGACATTTCTGAAATAAAATCTAGTCATGATGCCCATTTTTTGCATGAACCTTCAATGATTTCTTTACTTTATTGGATCATGATAAAAAATTCTTAGCATGGTGATAAATTGTTAAATTCCTTTGGGTTTGCTTACTTTGTACCCTTGCCTGGGTTTTCTGAATTAGAGTCTCCTGTCTAATGGATTCCTCCTCTCCTAGAACCATAACTATACATGTCCTCTCCTAGAACCATGGGCTCACCCATTCCAGAGTTTAGTTAGTTCACTCCCTGGCACATGCTCATCCTCTCATTTACATACCTGTCCCCTTCATTACCACTGATCCCTGCCCCATTGTCACTTTCTCAGCAAATCTACAACCCCATGGCTAGGCACAATCTCACTGTTATATGTTCTCATGGCACCATGTACCTACTCTCTTCCATAGCACTTATTAGAATATTAACTTTGAATTTATTTTGTAAATGTAAAATGTCCATCAATCCCAGGATAGCAACTTCCCTTTATCATTTGTTAATCACTGATCATGGAATAGGCACTTAATCACCACAGGTTGAATATCCCTAATATGAAAATCTGAAATCTGAAATGCTCCAAAATCTGATACATTTTGAGTGCCAATATGATGCTCCAAGGAAATGCTTATTGGAGCATTTTGGATTTGGGATGCTTAACCAGGTAACTATAATGACAATATCTCCAAATCCAAAATAATCTGAAAAAATATGTGAAATCCAAAACAGTTTTGGCCCCACGCATTTCAGATAAGGGATACTTAATCTGTACACATACAAGGAATCACTGACCTTCACTGAATGGGACATGCGACATCTCAGAGTCCCAGTTCTCATATGGGATAAACTGACATATTTTGCCTTTCTTTATTTATGCCTAACAATCTTCCCTATGCTATGAATATTCATCTATCCTTTTTTAAAAGTAGCAGAAAAAAGTAGTTGTCTCCAAACACTATTTTAGATTATAAAGCAACATTCAATTTTATGTGAATTTTGGCTTTCATATAGTAATAGAAGAAAATCAAGTATGAAATGTTGTTTGATTTCAAAGGTTCAAACACTGCCTGTCAAAAATAAATATCTTCTGATTTATTAATGTGGTTATTTGGAAACAGGATGGGATATTAAATAGGATCCCTTCCTGTTGTGAAGTTTTGCTTGAGGTCCTACAGCTGAAAAAATTGGTGGCTATGAATACTACCCATTCTTCCCAGCACTTTCAAATGCCTTTGTAACTGGTTTGTGGAATGACCTGGAACCCACTGGGTTTAGGCAGGAAACAATCTCATATGATCTCACAATTAGCCCTTCAAACAAACATCCAGAATCATTCCTGTGTATGGAATTTGGATGTCAAATTGTCCAGCCCATGCACTGCTCTCACCCCCTCCACCATAGGCCTGCTAACTCCTCTCACTTCCCATGCAGCTTCTGGTTCCACTAGGGTAAAAGAGTTGAATGAAGTTGGAGCGGGTGTAGGTTACAAAAAGGAAGGAGAAGAACTTATCTTACCTGAGTGTCATTTGTATGTTTAGAAGTTTAAATGATCAGTGTTTCTTTTGGAGGGTATTTTCATAGGCTTCTCAGTGTTCCCCTATTGTTTGACTCCATTTATATACCCTCAGGAGGACCTGTCTACTTAAGAACTCCCTTAGGACCCCCTCGCAATGCTATTTACTCCTGAGGTCACATGGAGTCTGGCTGCATGTCCATGGGCAGGTGCATTAGGAAGCTGCTGGCCAAGGCTTTTCTTTTCACCTGGGCCTATCTCTGGCCCAAAGGAGGCCAGCCAAACATATGAGGTTCAGAACAATATAAGTTCAAGTCAATGTAAGAGCTTAATTATAAGACATGAGTGACTCTGTGAAATATTAGGTGTTATATCACGCTTAAACCATAGACCAAGAAAGAAACAGCTCGTGATTCTCTTGTCCTACAAGATCTGGAAAAATAAACAGCAGAATCATTCTTCCACTCAACAGATATTTCTGGATCAGCTACCCGAGGTGGGCACTGAGCAGGCCACTGGGACTAGCAATGAAGGACACACAGCCCTGTCTTGTGGCCTGCACAGGGAACATGCAATGAGATGAGGGGTGCAAGGCTGCAGGGTCCTGGGAAGCACTCAGATCCCTCCCTGCATAAGTGGATCACCAGATCCCTGCAGAGGAAGCAGGGCTAATCTGAAAATGATCAAGAAAAAGAGGGTTCCAAGAAGACAGAAAAGCCAGTACAAAGGCCAAGAGGAGATCAAATATAAGACCCCAGAGAGTTCAAGTGGAATAATTCTCCCTCTTCAGGTTTTTTTCCCCCTCAATTTTAAATGATAAAGAATCCCTGAGTCCATTACTCATATATATTCAACCATTAGCCTATAATTCCTCCCTAAATGAATTCAACTTCCCCATTTTTTTCCTATTTACCTCAGTATATTCTAACACAACTGAGTAGAACAGAGATCAACGTTATGGTGAATACCAGCAAAACCAGGAAAACAGACAGCCCCACTGTCCAGGGACTGACCCTGCAGAACAAGGCATCATCTGAAAAACAATAATTATTCTACTTGAGATCCAGTGTGACATCTGGTGACTTTGCTGCTGGGTAGGAATCCTAAGATGTGTTCTCCAGGGAGACATTATCAGGAGTACAGAGACTCTAAGCCTCACCCACCCTTCCTGCAATTCTGTGGAATTCAGGAATCCTGAAGAAGCTCTCATTTCCCTGCTTCCTCCCAATGCAGGGAGACCCAAAGTGTCCTTTAAAAAAATCATGAAATGTTTAAACATGCTGAAGGTATGAAAATAATGCCACAGATCCTGATGTCCCCATGATACTGATTAAAAAAATGCTAACATAATTTTATATGTGCATGTAATTTTTAATAAATAAAATGATATAAATGTCATAAAGGCTCTCCTTCCATCCAATACTTCTCCCTTCCTCCTAACTTTGTCATGTTTCACTTCTATACCACTATTTTCTACATATACATATACAAGAGCCTAACAGTGTGATGATGAGGGAGAGGTGCATGGAACTTTTCTAAGATTAAATGAGGAATTGTGAATGGCATCAGATGATAAACCAAATAGGTCTCGTGGTCCAGTCCCAGAGATAAAATTCAAGCTCAAGAACTCAAATTATACAAATATGAAGAAGCATTCCTTTTCTATACTATGTCATACTATATGGTTTTCAATGGATTTATATCATTACAACCTGAGGATTACTAATTTTTGCCTTTTTTAGACCCCAAATCATCATTCCCTCCTAAACAATCCTCAATCCCTTTCTTTACTATGAAAGTCTAAGTAGAAAATTTGGTTAATTTTCCTTCCTACAACTTTGTTTTTCTGAGGTTGTCATTTAATAAAAAAAACTCAAAAACTTCTACTTCTCTGGACATCTGCTTTACTCTCTTCCACATTTCCAACTTCATGTTCTCTCCTTCTAATTATTTTCTCTCTTTCTAATTAACATATGTGACTTCCCAAACTAAAGCACATCAGAAATGGTGTTTTACTCATTGATAAAAGTCCTGCAGACATCCATTTATATACTCATTAGGCAAAATTATTTAGAACTAAGTATGCAAAAACTAATGGGGATATAAAATAATTAAGATCTAGTATCCTCAAAGAGCTTATACTCAACCTGGGGAGATAGCAAAACATACAATTCAAAATAATGTAGGGAGAACTAGAGGGCACTAAATACAAAATAGGTTGGCGGTGGTTTCCTGGTAAAGGGGATATCTGGCTTAAGTCTTGAAGGACCAGTGGGAAACTACTAGTTCTGAGAGGAGAGAAGGAATGTGGCAATCAGTGCGTGTGGGGCATCAGGAGGCCGTGTATGTCTACAGGATTGATAAGGGGTAGAGGCAGGAAGGGATAGAAAGGGAAGAAGGGGCAAAAGATGAGGATGGAGAGACAACAAAGAGCAAGAGAATAGCCTTGTTGACAGGCTATAATGTTTCTCCCTGACTAATAAAAACAATTAAGGAAAGATACAAAGAAGAATTTAAGCCAAACTTTATTTCTTTCAAGCATCAATTTGGGTAGCTGTAGAGGGTAGAATGGGGTGCCTGAGCTCTTCTCTGCATGTGATATGATTTACATCAGCTACACTTCATAACAATCTTATGAGGTAAACACTATTATTATCCTCATTTAACAGGTGGGAACCAGACACAGGAAGGTCAATACTTGTCCAGGATCACAAAGATGGCAGGCAGCAATGTTTGCAAGGTTTCAAACACACTTTGACAGATGGGAGGGGATACTCCAAATCATCATGCATGGTTTTCCCTGAGAAGTAGGATTAGGGGAAGATTAGAAAGGATTTTAACCAATTCCGCATAATATTTTGTTACACTTTGAATGCTTTTGTGTATCCATGCATTCATTTTTATAAGGTAAAATAATGACATATCTTTGCCACACAGAAGGACAAAAAACTGGAAAACAGGTATATTTTATAGCTCTCCATGTAGGAGTTACAAGTAGGTGAACTAGATTATCTGTCTAGGTCTCTCAGTCATGGGTCTTTGCCTGTCATACCTTCTTGATGAACTGCCACACATCAGGATGCTGACTTTGGAGAGAACTCACCTGCAATGGAAATGTGTGATCCCTTCTCCACACTCAGGATGGGGTTCTTTATGAAACAGGGTACACTTCCTCCTGAACTTTCATCCACTGTGATAGATGTTCCCACAAGAATCAGGCCATTTACCTCTGTTGTCATTGTCTCAGTGTCTGGTGTCAAAGGCAGTCCTTGCAGGGCCCTCCATTGCACCTCAGGCTCTGGGTACCACCCTACGGATGTACAAGTCAGCAAAATGCCTCTGGTGTTACCAAGTTCAATGTGAATATGAGGAACTATACCCGAGACTGGGAAAACCAAAGAAAGGCAGAGAAAGAATGTGTCTTCAAGAATTTTATAACCATTTCACATGGGCCAGTAAATCTGTGCTTAATAGTTATCCTGCATGAACCTCATTTATCTTATTTGTGAAAATTGGGGTACAAAAATATTGACTGGGGGGATGGTGGCTATGAATAAAAAACTCTAGAATCAAAGGGTCAGGTTAGTACCTGCTGACAATAGGTAACAGAGTACAAATAAAGACTTCATCTCTCAGTGTCTCAATTCTCTTCCTGTACAATGAGGATAAGTCTCAACTCACGGGTTGGTATAAGGATTATGCCATATAAAGTGCTTAGTGTTTTGCAATAAATTAACATTACTCATGTTAAAGAGTTAATCAGTTAAGAATACTAAGGAAAGATTTGTATTTTCATTTGTCCCTTAGGCTCTTTCAATTGAAAGGATGTCCTATTTTATCTCATGGGTTCTGGGAGTTGAAAGAAAAAGTGATTGTATCTTCTAAAGACTAAATTTCATTTAACAGAATTTTGTAGACACAAGATACATGTTTTATTGATTTATCACATTCTCTGCAAATAAAAGAGTAAAGTTTTCCTTTGAATCACGTCATTCTATTTATCTTACTAAATATGTAGGCAAAGGTTAAGCACAGCCTCAGGAAAAGTGCCTATTGTAACAAATTATCTCCAACATCAATTAGAGAAATAAAGGGGAGTGGGGGATAGGCATAATTTAAGAGGCATGAAAAGAGTTTTCCAAGTGTTATGTAAGCCATTAATGATCTAAATTGAGTTATCAGTCAAAACTGAGCAGTCAACAAGGGGAAAAAGTCTCAGTACCAGAGGAAAGCCAGGTTGCTTTGTTTTCCCACTCTTGCAGGTTCTTAGTTGGCACTCTTGAGGCCTGGATGGCTGCTGCCATTGAAGAGGCTGACATGAATGAATCTCTCATTTTACCTGTTTTGAGAGTCTAGTATTTTTACTCTTTTATGACCATGGGGTGGAGAGAAAAACATAGTTTTCCTCAGCGTAATTATAACGTCCAATTATGTGATTTGATATCAAAGCTTCCAATTTTATTTCTTGTATCTTAGAAAATATTTTAGTTAAGTTTGCAGCATATATTTTTGGTTTCCCTTACAATTGTTGATTGATGGATTTCCTTACCTATAGCCTACTAGTGATAAGCTAGATAGATAGCATGAGACAGTGATGAGCATTGACTTTAATTAAATTGCACTGAAGTTCTGCAATAATTTTATTACTCACAACCTCCCTGGATATTTAAGCAGCACAGGGAGTGAGCCGAGTCTATTTGGACTCAAGGTGTAGATGAACTCTTTTCTCTGGGAGGTAGCTAGGACTCTGAGGCTGCCTGCAGAGACTGCATTTCCAGGGGGACAACATTCCTAATCCTGGACCAACCTTCACTCTTCCAGAAAGAAAGAACAGATTAAAGAAATGTGTGCTTGAAATCACATACTGGTGGAAAACACAGAATACCCTGAGTTGACTTGGTAGAAAGAATCAAGGACTCTGCCTGAGTAGATGGCATTTGCACTGAGACTGGCACAAATGGGAATCTAACGCAGCACAGCATCAGGCACCACACTTCATTGGGTATGGGCAATGGGTCCATGTGGATCCACCCCAGGAAGAAAAATCCAAGGTCCCGGGAAGCCTAATGAGAAGGTAAGAACATTCAATCACTATAGGATTCTATTTCTCTGGTTTATAATGAGTGAAAACAGAAAAACCAAAAGGGAATGGTTCCCACCCCAATCAAAGAAATGTTGCAAAATCAGCAACCTACCTGGAAAACATGCGAAGTGCAAGCCCCTGAATTTAGGGAGGAGATAAATCTTTCTTTGGGTAAAATAACTGGATTGTTTAGAACATATATGTGACAACTTACTATTATAATATTTGTCACAGCTTATATTGTAATTGATCAGAAGGCATTAAGCAATAGCACAAGTAAGTTTGAAGGACCTATCGTTTCATGAATTGGGAATTCATCCCATGGGTAAATTATGAAAGTTAGCATCTGCAAATTTTGTGCTTAGCATGAGTTTAAAATCTGGACTATTTCGACTGCCCATAAGGAACATGTGGCGGTCAACCAACGTTCTTGGGCAAGATGGGACCACTTTGGCTTAATAAAGGACAAGTGGAATTCATGGATATTGTTCATGGCATATGGACCCAGTGAAAATTAGGAGGCATATCATAGGCTTTATGTTATTTTCATTTAATTCAATTTTATTTTTTGCTTGTGTAGAAATCACAACTACCTTTGCATCTCAGATTTGGTGAAGTCAAGGAAGTGGTTTATCAGAAAACCTCACCTTCCGGGATACAGGATATTAACCAGTAGGTTCTAGGAAGTGTGTTAATTAACCATTGTTGAGGCTCAGAACAAACTCAGGTGTAAGCATGATGCTGGAGTGCCTTGCCAATACCTTCAAGAAGAATCCATGGCTAAAATGGGAAAGTTTGGGAAGCTATTTTCTATGTAGTGGTAGAATTACTTTGTGCCAAGTGTAGAAGCATGTGGGATAGGACAAATCAAGCCAGTTGAGGGAAATGACATATTGCTCTTTAGAGAGGCAATGGTAGCAGCTGGCTCTCAAATTCAAACCCATTGATAAGGCTATTCCTAAAGTCTGGGAAATGTTTGAAGTAACTCTAGAAGTGGATGTCTCATACCTAGATTTCCCTGGAAGTTACCATGGCAGAGTGAAAGATCCCTGCCCAGAAGGTGAAACCTAATGAATGATTAGCACAGTTGGGCTCACTCATCGGGCTCTGGGAGTTCCTGGACAAATGGCCCCCGAGGAAGTGGCTCTCATTTGCATGGAGAAGACATTTGCTATAAGGAACATCAGCATACCTGTTAAAAGATGAAAGTTTTTATAAACAAACAAAAAATACTATTAGAGGGAGGTAGCCCTCCTATCTGAGACTGCAGAGATTAAATTAGAAGATATATGAAGTATCAGGTTGACAGAAACTCTAGTTCAAAAAAGTTGTTTAAAACTTGCCAGCACATCTCTTTTCAGTAGCCTTCATCACTTGTGAAGAACTATGTGTAAGTGCCCACCTTTTATCATGTCAATTGGAGTCCAAGGGGTATCTATGTCCCACCCAGAATACCTATGATGGACAAAGGCTACTCTCTTTATTTGCCTTTGGCTTTCAGAGATTGTCAGTGAACTGGAGGCAGGAATATTTGCACAAAGATCAGGGGGTCCTAGAGGGAACATTTTTCCTGTTGATAGTATTGGATTCCTTTTGATGGATTGGGTTTGTTTCTCTTAAGGTTCATTGTAAAGGAGTTTATTAAAAAACTCATCACCTAAGCTTTAATTCTGAGCCTGATGACATCTGCAGAGAGAGGCTGATTCAGGCGTATTTCATGGCTGAAAATAGAATCCTTCCTTACCCTTCCATCCTGGCAGGGCAGGGGGCAATGTCTGAACAGAAGTAGGATCTAAGCCCATAAACTTATGTAAGACTATGAGTAAACAAAGATGTTACAGGAAGAGTAGGTAAGACCATATTTGATGGGGCAAGAACACATCCAATGTGGACAGGAATGAGGAGCAGAAAACCAGGGCCTGATGGTGGCTGGTCAGATTCTTCCTGCCTCTATCTAGCTGCTTCTAAGTTCTGGAAGTGAGACTGAAACCTCTAGACTGTGATGTGTTTCTGGGACTCTTCAGAGTTAGGACGTATAGACTTACCTATTCACATTTCACTTTAAGCAATTATGTTGACAAAGAAAAAAGATGTGAATATATTTCTACTACAACCTGGAGAAGTTGGAAGAAATGGATTAGATGAATTCAAGACATTTATCATTCTTGACATTCTATTATAGTGTTCGTATAGACTCAAGACACCTCTGTGCACATATGCCAGTATCTATTCCAACACTTCAGTGTTCTGACTACACAAAAATGTACTACAAATTGTCAGAGTTGTCATTCCAGGGGCTCACCTGTGACCAATATGTTGAATGTGCTTCATCATTGTGTGTGGAGCTTAAGAAAAAACAGCTGTACTCTCCTTCATCTGACAGGTGGATGGGATGAATCCTGAGGGCCACCTGCCCTTTGGTGATATTCTCCCTCAGGAATTCTGTTCTCTCTTGGTACTCTGGTCTCTGCTGCTTCAAATTATCCTGGGAATTCCCATAATAATAAACTATTCTTTGCTGACCATTATGGTACCATGTCACCCTCATGTTCTGAGCATCCATCAGTGGGCTGAGGTGGCAGGGCAACAGGGCCTCTTCTCCTACCAAGGCAATGACTGGTGCTCTTGGTCCTATCACATGGAATAGCCCTGGAAGTAATTAAGGAAAGGGTGGAAGCATTGCTGTTTCTGTGACAGGCATGCATGTGACCTTCGGATGGCAGAGGAAGTAGACCACATCAATTAACATAAGGAGCTGTGGCCAACCAATAGGCAGATCTAAAATAAAGATGCTCAAATACACTGTTAGAGCAAACGGTTATAACAGGACATGATGCCAATGTGCAATAGTCATATGACTTAACCAAAATTTAGATGTGTTTTCCCATTTGGCTAGGATTGAGCAGCAAGTTCGTATAAATCACTTTACATCTCATAAGAACTTAGTATGCTATACAGTATTATCCTAACTTTATACATGATAATGAATCAGTAGGTGATTTAATAACTTGCCCCAAAATACATAATTAGTAAGGCATAAAAAAACATTTGGCTACCAAATGTTTCCTTTCTTTTAACCACGTGTTACTCAATATACCATAATCACATAATGAAATATGATGTGAAAGAATTAAAAATGTTGTTGTACTAAGATAAAAATAGAATGCCATACTATTTTCCCAGTTTATAAAATTAATCTAAGAATATGTGTATGAAATAAATATTCTCAAACATTACTATGTTAGCTCTAATTATAGCATTATGAAAGGTAAATACAAAACAAAATTAAAAGAATTGAACTTTGCCTGCTGGCCAAACTGACAGAACTTTTCCTCCCTCCCTTTCCTTAGAGCACTTTCATAAGATTACTTGTTATTCTTTCTCTGTCCCTTTGATATATATGTAAATATTTTTAAAAGCTACATTGCCAGTTTTACAACCCAGGAATGTCTTCCTAAGGGTCTGGGAGCCTACAGTTTGAAATGTGAACATCCAAGAAGATAGAGCCTTATCTCCCTGTCACTGTGCATGTTTAATCCAGGCACCTGGCTCCAAGTTGTAGTTACCTATTTCTCATAAAAGTGGGGGAAGTTCTATTTTTCCTCTGGAAAAAGGCAATCAACGCTCACAAATGGCCACCCCCCTTATGAGATGAATTTCAAATAAAAGATGTGTAGCAAATGGTGCTGTTAAATCCTAACTGAGTACAAGTTACCTTACCATTTGTTTTAAGAACATGAAAATAATGGATTGTATCTGGCTGACTAGATGAGTGGGTGAGATTTTTTTCTGTCTTCAAAATTTGATTAGTGGAGTGTTTGTGATGTGCTCAATTTCATTAGCAAATTGCCTGTGATGTCCATTGCAGTCTGGTTTAATGCCTATTTAAACTCTACAACTGTTCAGTTCTTTTCCACATTTGTGTAGAGAATTTTCTGGCTGGAGATTTTATTTTTATTTATTTTCCCAACAATTATTATATTTTTCTTTCTTTATATTTTTTTGTATGTAGGTAACCTCATAAATAGACTATCACAAATTGCAACAACTACCAGTCTTCAGGAGTTCTTCTTCCCACTTTTAGTTTGTAAATATGGCAGGGCAGTTAATATTATCAAGTAAGATGCATTTTCTTTCCCCACTTGGAATAACTGAATTTCTCAACTTCTTGTTGTGCTGTTCAAAGCTTCCTGTGTAGAAGTAAGGGATCCACTGCTTTGGGGATACAGCCAGAGGACCAAAGACTGCAATAGAAGCATCTAATCAGAGTGAAAGTCAGAAAGATTCAATTCTGTCTTTGCAGAACCTACATTGTACACCTGCTAAACACTTAACTCAAAATTTATGAGCCATTACTTAGAGTAGTGAGGACAGTCCTCTAGGAATTAGAGATTCACCAGATAAGAAAACAATGTCCTTTATTTCTAATTTCATTTATTTATTTTTTATTTTTATGGATACATAACAGTTGTACATATTTATGGGGTACATGTGATATTTTGATACAAGCATATAATCTGCAATGATCAAATTGGGGTAATTGGGATATCCATTACCTCAAGCATTTATCTTTGTTTGTGTTGGGAACATTCCAATTCTACTCTTCTAGTTATTTTGAAATATACAATAAATTATGGTTAAGTATAGCCACCCTGTTGTGCTACTGAACACTAGATGTTATTCCAGGTTAATGACTGAGTATACAGAGTGTCATGTCATGATAATAGCTATGAACAATGATAATGCTAGACAGAGGGTACCAGGAGCATCTCATTGGCTCTGAACACAACTCCAGAGCATGGTCTTTTCAAGGTTGTATGTACCACCTCAGAGAGGATCCTGATGCCACAGAAAGGGGAAGTAAAGAGAAGGACCTGACAGACTGAAACAAAGAAGCTTCCTGAGAAGGCTGAGATGCACCGCAAGAGCAGCATAAGCTATGAGCACCAGAAATTGTCATGGGACCAGAATGAACACCCAGGGACAGACCCATCTTCAGGTTACTGGAAGTTATAAAACATTGTAAAAGCAATTAATGTAGACAAAAATAAATGGAAAAATATGCTGTGTTTATGGATTGGAAGACTTAATATTTTAAAATATCTCTTCTACACATGGGACCTACACAAACAATGCAATCCCTATATATACATTACAATGAAATTTTTCATAGAAATAGGGACAATGATCCTAAAAGTTCATATGAAAGCACACACGCACACACATATATTTGGTCTTTGTCCCCTGTGCTTCCACAGAACTCCTCAAACCTTTAAAATATCCAGAGTGATAGGAGTAGCTTTGGTTATTCATAAAGAATCCCTTTTGGCCACACTGGAGTATATGCTAATGAGTTGGCTCTTGGCAGGCCCCTATAGAGAGGTTCAGGATGGGGGCTGATTATCAGAGGAATCAACCATGTGTTTAGAGGGTTAGAACTATATGCCACATCTCCCAGCCTCCAGGGAGGTGAGGGCAGCTGGAGATGAAAAACTCTGAAACAGCAGGGCTAAGCAAGCTTCTGGGGTGGTGAACATATCAATGTATTGGGAAGGTTGTGCACCCAGATTCCACAAGGGGCTGGGCATGGAAGCTCTGCATCTCACTCCTATCTCCTTGTCCTATGTATCTCTTCCATTTGACTGTTCCTGAGTTGCATCCTTTATAATATCACTGAAATCATAGTTATAGCACTTTTCTGAGTTGTGTGAGTCATTCTAGAGGACTATTACACTTGAGAGGGATCATAGGATGCCCCGAATTTGTGGAAAGCAGAGGAAAGTTGTAGGTTTTGCAGCACGGGGACCCCATTTGCAGCTGGCATACGATGTGGAGAAAGTCTTGTGGGACTGAGCCCTTAACTTTTTGGTCTGCACTAACTCTGGGTTTTTAGTGTCAGAATCAAACTGAGTTACTGGATACCTAGCTGTCACGGGAAAATTTTAGAATTGATTGGTGTTGTAAAAAGACATAACTACCTCAGCAGACAACTTAAAAATACCAAAACAATTCTGTCAATTATTACCACTTATGAGTTTCAATTTACCATTAAAATTGAATATTAATTATTTAAGCAAATGACCTGATTTCCCTGGAAAGGAAATAAATGAACAAACAAACAAACAGAGTATAGCACTGAAAAAACTATGGACACTGAAAAAGCTCACACATAGGAATCTCACCTGTCGATTTTATAAGTGTATTTCCAAAATTGAAAACTTACCGTGGCTATTCTTGTCTGACCTATCATTATTAGGGTATTATTAAGCATATGTATTGAGATAAAGACTGTGTGAACAAATATGTTATACATATTACATCCTGCAATCCTTATGAATATATATTGGCATAGATGGAATCAGAACCAGATGGGAGACAGACTGAAATGGCAGAGTTAAAAGGAAGAAAATAAATTAAAATAATTCTGATACAATACAATCTGCTCATTGTGTGACAAGTAAGAAAAGATCCTTTATGCAAGTTATCACCTCGCTAGTATTCTTTGCATAGCTACTAACTAGAATGCCAGTGATGGGAGATGAAGGAGAACAAAGAACATTCATTCTGTGCTCAAAGACTTTCACAGATTCAGCCAATTCACAAACTTTTTCCTAGATAGGAGAAAAGAGCTTTAGGTAAATTATCCCTGATTTAGGCTGATGATACAGGCTATCAGAAATAATCTCTTCCTTTTGATCCCCTGGCTGATGAGATAAGCAATCAGACATAGCCCCATCCTTTAAATCTCCAAGTGAATCACACAGGTGGCCTTTCCTCAGGTCCCACCCTCCTGCAGACTGAATCCACTCTTTAACTGGTAACTGTAGAATATAGAGAAAAACATTCCAGTGCCAAATATCACTTTGCCTAGACCTCTTGTTAGGGACAGAAAAACAAGTGAGAGGTAATGGAAATTAGAAAAGCAGAAAGGAGAAAGTATTTATAGAAAAACAATAAGGAGGAAGTGGTTACAGAAAAATAACCAGGAGAAACAGTTCTTTCAGTCTTTAAGAATGGGGTAATTAAACATGGAACACTGACCACCAATCAGAAAATAAAAAAACACCCTAAACGGTGACTTTCCCCATCACACATATAATTCAGTCCCCAAACCTTGTGACGTATAGTCATAGGTGATTGTGACTAACCTTGTTACTAACCTTTACATCAACATAAATTGCTAACATATAAAAGGAGGAAATTTAGAGTTAATTAGCGTCTTCTCCACTCGCGGAGACAGACCCGTTTCCCCTTAGGAAACGTCTGTGCTCTCTTCCCTATGCTATCTTATAATTTCACTATTTCCAATAAATCCTTCATGCATACTTGCTGAGTGTCTGTCATCTCTCTCCATCGTGTGGGCCCAGCTTGCAATTCTTCCAAGCCAGGAGCCCAAGAACTGGGGCAAAAATTCAAAGTCCTGCCGTGGACTCCGGACCGTGACACTCTCAACCCTAGAAATGGCCCTGAATGTCACAGGAAAGCTAAAGACAGTAACCTAAGCCTGCTCAGAGCATTTCTGGTGATGACAGACAGAAGATTATAAGAGGAGTAATATCTTAGCTGAGGTCCAAAACATGAAATTCACACTGAAGCAATAATTTCTTTAGATGATTTTCTGCAGCCATTTGCATCTTCATTCTCTTTGAAGCTATGCTGCACAGAAATCTCAGGCTAAGGTCACAGAAACAAGAAAATATGGCAAAGTCTGGAATAGGCCACGGAAGGTTGGGAGGGGCATTTGATTGTGTGAAGAGCAATATGCTGAGAATCAACTTAGCTACTGAAAGTTCCCACCCACCTACCTGAGTCTGCTGGAAAACCATGAACAGTAGGGAAAATGTTCAGCAATAAGACAGTGTGGAGTCATCTCAGAGATCCTCTGTGAGATCCTTTACCCAAAGTGAAGGCAAGATCCTCTCTGGGGGTTTGAAGCACAAATATTTTGAAGCCCTCCCATGAACAGTCTGCCTCACTGCATAAAAATAGTGGAGTCATGTTTCAAAATTCAGAGGTAAAGTTTTTACCTTTAGCCAACAAAACATTACAATAAGGGTGATGGCATGATAATAGGGAAATTTTGAAGTCAAGGTTTAAAAATGTACCAACCTTACATACATGTTTTGGAATTATAGGGAGCAGTGACTCAACAAAACAATAGAGTAAACCAAGAGAAAGATACAGGAGATAGGGAATTCAGCACAAGAAATAAGCAAATGCAACATCCAGGTTGATGCATAAGATGAAGTGATAGTGGATGGAGAGGTTCATGAGTTAAATGGAATTGCTGAGTTTGAATATATGGAAAATACAGTACAGAAAAATGGGGCATAGATGAGACATTTAGAAAACAAAAAATTTTGAAAACATGCATATGAGAATATAAAGGCCAATGCCACCTTCAGGAAAATGAAGGGTAGTCCCAGACAGGCTGCATGGTGGTAGAGCACTACTGGATTACCAGTGAATGGGATTTGCATAGTCGAGATGGTAAGAAAACTAAAAATGAGTTTGATCTAAAATCACACACTCTACTGACAGAATGTGAAGAAGGGAAATGAGCAGAGAAAAATGTATAATAATTGAGATGTTATCTTTCATGCTGGAAATTGAAAAATGATATAATAATTTACGTATTTAAGAATATGGAATTATGAGAAGCAACAGTTAAAACAGTCACCAGAGAATATGGGGGGATGGGGTGGAGAAATTTGGATATTGAAATAAACCTTTCAGTATTGACTTTTAAAAATATTGATGAAAAGAAAAGTAAATTTCAAAAAGACAGCCCTTCCATGTGATTGAGATTTTACAGGCAATAGTGAAATCAGGATATTGAAGCTAGAAAAATGAACTTGATTCCATATTCCTTACAGGAATAATATGAGCAAAATCATGGGAATAACAGATTTTCCCAGGACTGCCCTCCAGTAGATGTAGGTAAATCTTAAGTGTAAGGATAGTACATATTGAGAATTATCATTTTCTGGAGAATTAATTTATATAATATAATATATATCCCAGTGCACTAAGAATTCATAATCAGTGATTTTAAAATTTTACAACATCATAAAATTAATTCACTGGGCTTAGCTGGTTATTAGAAGAAAAAAATGATTACTTTTTTCTCTTCCGTAGATTTTTCTAACATTCTGACTATATATTTTGGTAATTTTTTTTCATTGAATTTATCTGGTCTCTGTGGATATTTTCTGAGGAGTAAGTCCTAAAAGAAAATTACTAGGTCAATGTACATGGAAAATATTTAAGGTTTTTTGTCTTCTTTACATATTTGTTTCTTTTTAATGTGAGACTGATTTACCAAGTCCACTGACAAAAACTGCATCTCATATAGAGTCACATCTTGACTACTAGTAAGTAAGGCTGGAATATTTTAACCTACTTACTAAGAGTATTTGCATTTTTATTTTGTTGGGAATTATCTTTTTGTGTCATTTGACAACTCTTAAACTAAGCTTATTTTAAAAATTAAAGAGAAATTCATAGTTTTAATAAGATTTTTTCAATTATATACAAATTCCTCTTCCAGTGTATCAGTTTCTTTCTAGTTTTTTTAGTAGATGATGTTTTCTGAGGTAGAGGGCTGAGCTATAGTTTTAGAATTTAAAATTTTCTCTCTTAATTTTTTGACAAAGCATGCATATCTATATCTTACTGTTCAATAGGATGTCTTACTTAAAAATCAGAATTTTAGCTTCCAGAATTGACGTTGAAAACTATTAATTTACTTTTCCAAGGGTATGGATTTTCTCAGTTGAGATGTATTGATATTTCGCATTTAAATGGATCATTTATACTTATTTCTAACAACTCATTGCCTGTTAAGTGTATGTGACCTTAGCTTCCATATTGGAAATGATATTTAACTTTAGCAGCTCAAACATTCATGTTTAATATAATGGCACCTGTTAAATAAAAGAATTTAAAGATGTATACCAATTCTGTTTGAAATAACAACTGAATAATTCAACTGTACATATCCATGATTCCTTCCTTTCACAGTCCAATGTAATGAGGTTACACTGTGAAATTAAGCAAACAAACTAAAAAAAGGAATTTAAAACTCTGCCAAAGGTCATGCACTGGGTGGGTGGAGCATGGCCCTTTGATCCCAGAATCTTGACTCCAGGTCCTGCCAGCAGGGGGCAGCAAGCATCCCTCAGGGAGGCTCATGCACTTTGCTAGGCTCAGCTTTAGAAACAAAGTGTTATGTAAAACTGAGCAGAATTAATAATGCAAAGAATAAATTAAGCTATCACTTTTCACTTTTCTAGTACTTTCAGTTTGCAAATCAGCTTTGCATAATTGTATTATTTTATCCTCACAATTTAAAGATAAAATAGAAAGGGAAAGGGATTCTAGAAGGCAGAGAGAGAAGAGACTAAAATGAGAACAATCCCCAGGTCTTCAGCTTCAGGAAACAGAAAAGAGCTGAAGCCTTAGGAGTGTTCTGTGGAATCAAATGACTTATAAACCAGGCTCCAGTATAAAGGAAAACACCACTATTCCTTCTTCCCACTCACCTGTGGCTGGCCAGGGAAGCAGGAGTGAGAGCTGGAGGGTCCAGATACCCAGGCACAAGAGCTGCATCTCAGTGGGGGTCTCAGTGTCAGAGGTCAGACTTCTGTCCTCCCATGGGCTGCTGCAGGTCACAGTCCCAGGGTGTGGTTCACTTACGTTCACACTTTTCCTAAAACAGTATTTACATCATTGCCTAACAGAAAACAGGCTCTTCAGAACATCCTCATGTGGGAAAGTAAAGCAGGAAGTAAGTGGACTGTGAGTAAGCATGACTCAGCCTTTTATACATTAAAGGGCCAAATAAGAATGGAAGAAACATAAAGCAGAATTATTGATCACATGATGAAACAAACACCTCATAGCATGATGAAAACTCTGCCCCTAAACTATTTTTATTTTAGATTCCAGAATTGAAGTTGAAAACTACTCACCCTTCCAAGAGTTGAGGGCAACATTAAGGGACCATATTTTCATGTTATTAGTCATTGGGAAAATCCATCTTAAAATCATATGGAAAATCACTACAAATTTATTAGAATGGAAAAAAAGAAAATTTCAAGTGGTATTGAGGATGTTGAGCAAGTGACAGTCTTATATACTGCTGGTGCGAATGCAAAAGTGTTACCTAATCCTGAAAAAAAGTTTGATGGTTTCTTGAAAACATACACTCACCACATGACCCAGGTAGGAGAAATGATAACTTATGCCCATATAAAAACTTATTACATATATTCATAACCACTTTATTCTTAATTGTCAGAATTTAGAAACAACTTAACTAGCAAAGGAGAGACATTCGGTACTACTCTGTAATAAAAGAGTAATGAACTATTAACACATGGAACGGGGATTTATTAGAAAGGTATTAAGCTTAAACAGAGTCAAAAGGCCAGTCTTAAATGGCTGTCTACCTTGTGATCCTATTTGCACGACATTCTGTAGAATAGCAAAACAAGAGGTGCAGAGAAGAAATCAGAGGTTTACAGAGGGTAGGGATGGAAGGAAGTTCTGACAACAGCACAAGAGACTTTTTTGGCGTGATGGAACTGTTTTGTATCCTGATTATGGTGGAGGTTATTCAAATCTGTGCTTGTGTTACAACTCAGAATTATACCCTTTAAAAAAGGATTGATTTTAATGTATTTACATTTATTAAAAGATTATAAAACATGATGATCAAAATAAAAAGAGACTCAGGGAAAAAATATATATGTATAGAAAGGGGCTTTCAGCAATTATACTAAGAAAGAATACTAACTTTCTTCTCTAACTGTCCCAGGATCTTAAGAAGCCAAAGCAAGGAAGGCCTTGGTCCCAACAAAATCAAGTGGTTTTTTTTTTTTTTTATAGCAAGGTGTTCTATAAGATTTAAAGGGTTTTTCTGATGACAAGGCATAAGACAATGACACTCACATAGATGAAAATCAAAATTCTTGTTACTTACAGTTCCAAGGAGGCAAGGCCATCAGGCAGGGTCACACAGGAAGTTGAATCCAGGGATGGGGGAAGAGAAAGCTGGGGCTGTAGGGAGGCAGTTTATGTATGGCAAGTGGAGTGGGGTTACCTGGGTTTCTCTGGTTCCCTGTGGATTGGCTAATTTGAATAATTTCCTGAGTTCTAGGGCATAGGGGCTGTCCCTAGTTGTGATATGGTGGGGTGATAAGGTGGGTACATAGTGGCCTTGAGTGTGAGTCTGATAAGAGAAATGGTTGGGGCGTGGACTTAATCAGCTGCTCAACAAGAGGAACTGACCAGGGCCTTAGGTGTGATACTTCTTTTGTCTCTTTGAGCAAGAGTGTATGGTGAGGCTCCGCTAGCAGGAAACTGGGGTCTCACGCAGCAGTTTACTTGAAGAGTCACATACTTCACCATGAGATAGCTCTATTTTGTGAGACATGTAAATTCAAAAAGATAATGTTTCATTGTGAAACGTTAAATATTCATTGTGAGAAGCAAGGTTTTTTTTTTTGAACAAAATAAAACCACATTTATTGAAAACATTTTCCCATGCAAATATGCTTAACTGAACTATTTCTTATTACTACTTCATTTCTTTCATAACAGCTTTATTGAGATATAATTCTTATACCATAAAATGGACTGTTTTAACATGTACAGTTAAGTTTTATTTAGTACATTCACATATATTCACATATTCACAGAGTTGTGAAACCATCACCACAATCAATTTTAGAACTTTTGTTTGCCTTAAAATATAATAATCATTAGCAGTCGCTCCACATTCCCCCCACTTCCCAACCCCTGGCAACCATCAATCTACTTTCTGTCTTTATTGATTTGCCTATTCTGGATATTTTATTTATTCAATGAAAAAGGGAGAATCTCTATACCTTGGCACCTTTAATGATGGCCTTCCAAGGTCACAAATGTCACAGTACCAGTCACCTCTGGCCCCTGACAACTCTGCTGACCCCATGGTGGCCTCCATGCTTCTCTCCCTCTCAGTTTCAGATACTGTTAAACTGAACTAAGCTTGGTCTAAAGCTTCCTCCGTACATAGCAAAGTGGAAGCTAGCCTAACATTAAAGCAAACTGCAACCCAACCTGAGAGTATATGCTTCTAATAAGTACATACACTCAGCCAATCAGAGCAGCCAAATCTTCAACCAATTATAGCCTGAAAGTTGCCAAAACATGTCCAAATTAGGAAAACTCAACTGCAGCCGGTCAGGATATTCTGTATGTCATTTCTGGTTCTCTGGCTATAAATATTGCCTGCATAAATTGTGGGACAGAATTCTTTGAACTGCTTTTAATCCTGGGTGCTATTCAAGTCATGAAACTTTTTTTATGCTCAATTAAATTCTGTTAAATTTAACTTGCCTCAGGTTTTTCCTTTAAGAATACCTACAGTGAATTTAATATTTTTCAGTAAAGATCCCATACCACTGATGTTTTACTTTTAGAATCTTATGGTAGGGAGGAATTTGCAGATGTGAAGAAAGAGTCGATGTTCAGGATGATACACAAGGAAGGCACATGGCATAAGGCAACCCAAGGACAATGAGGGAAGGAAAGAATGCTTATTTTAACCCTCAGCTAATTCATTCATAGATTCTAATTCAAAAGCCTACTACTGATCATGTCATTCCCTACCTTTACACAAACAGCTTAAACAGCATTTGAGGCCTGTGGCCATCTGTACTACACCTACTTTCATCACCTCATCTACAACTGGTAGCCACGGGCACCCTTGCTTCAGCCAAACTTTGTTTCTTTTGAGCATATTATTCCCTCTCATCCTCTAGCACATTGTAATATTAAAGTTTGGCTCATATTCTGATCATGCTGTAGTTATATGTCCTCAACATGTCCTATCCCCCTGTGGAGACTATGAGCTCCTTAAGTGGCAGGGCCTCACTTTACTCACCATGTTGCATGTCCTACCCTACCCCATGAAGAACAGGGAATTTGGCATATAGTAGGCACAGCTTCAATATCTGCTTAGATAATATTGAATCACCAGATCCTTCCCTATGAAACTGGAACATCCGGAAACACCAAATAAAGATCAAGTCAAATGGAGAACTTCCAAATGCAGTTCATTAATGCTGTACCTGCTCATCCTCTTGTACCCTGCCACCTCTGTGAATAGCACTACCATCCACCCAGACCACCGAGCAGGACACCTGGGAGTCATTTCATGTTCTCCCCCATCCCTCACTCTCTCACATCTAGTCACTCCCCATGTTCCATCAGGCCTATGTCCATAACCCATCTCCGTGCCTGCATCCTTCAGGACTTCTATCACCTCTGTCTACATGGCCATGTTGTTCTAAGTGGCTTCTCTGATCTCAGTCCTCCCAAATTCACCTGGGCAGTGATCGTTATAAGCACAGGTATGGTCATATTATTCCTCTGCCCCACAAATCTCTGTAGGCCCCACCCCATGTCCTGCCTGAGCACATCTTTCCTGCTGCATCTCCTGATGCTCCAACTACACAGAACTGCTAGTTTCTTAAACACTCCCAGATATCTCAGGCCTTCAAGCTCTGCTCAGACACATCTAGGCATGCACTCCCCACTCTGCCTGACTTGCCTTCTTATGTGTTAGCACTGGGCAAGGTATGTAGTAGGCATTTAATTGTTTCAAAGAATGAATAAATTGACATATTTCAGGAAAGTTATCTTTTCGCATCTTCAAAACAGGTGTGTGCATAATGATGACATTAGAGATCTATTCTAGCTGACCTCCTTAGGTTCCATGAATGGCTAAAGTGGGTTTCATCCTAGATTAGGAAAGGCTGCCCAAGAGGAGAAGAGAAAAAATAATCAATCTGTGAATTATGCCCACCTGAACTAGCTTAGATCAGCTCCTTCCCAATTTTTAAGGTAACATCAGAAATGAAAGGGGGTGGGGAACAAGATGGCCAAATAGAAACCTCCAGCAATGATCCCTCTGCAGGAACACTAAATTCAGCAGGCTATTTGAAAATACACATTCAGAAGAGAAAAAAAAAAAAAAAGAATGAAGCATGCCTACAAGATCTAGGAAATAGCCTCAAAAGGGCAAATCTAAGTGTTATGGAACTTAAAGAGGAGGTAGAGAGAGAGTTTGGGGTAGAGTTTATTCAAAGAAATAATAACAGAGAACTTTCCAACACTGGAAAAAGATATCAATATTCAAATACAAGAAAGTCGCAGAATACCAAGCAGATTTAACCCAAACAAGACTACCCCACAAATTTAATAATCAAGCTCCCAAAGATCATGGATAAAGAAAAGGTCCTAAGGGAAGAAAGAAAAATGGGAAAGAAAATCTTATGAAGGAGCTCCAGTATGTCTGGCAGAGGACTTCTCAGTGGAAACCTCACAGGCCAGGAGAGAGCGGCACGACATATTCAAAGGGCTGGAAGAAAATGAACTTAACCCTAGAGTATTATATCCTGCATAAATATCCTTCAAACATGAAGGAGAAATGCAGACTTTTCCAGACAAACAAAAGCTGAGGGAATTCCTCAACATCAGACCTGTCCTATAAGAAATGCTAAAAGGAGTTCTTCAGTCTGAAAGAAGAGGATTTTAATGAACAATAAAAAATCATTTGAAGGCATACAACTCACTGGTAACAGTAAGTACACAAATACAGAAGACTCTACTACTGTAATGGCAATGTATAAACCATTTATATCTTGAGTAGAAAGACCAAAAAACAAACCTGTGAAAAATAACTACAACAACTTTTTGAGAGATAGGTAGGAGAAAAAGGTATAGATGGAAACAGCAAAAAGTTATAAAGTGGGGGAGAGATGGAGTTAAAGTGTAGAATTTCTGTTAAATTTCTCTTGGCTTGTATGTTTGTAAGAGGAGTTGTCATATGTTTAAAACAATTGGTTATAAATGATTTTTGCAAACCTCATGGTAACCTCAAATAAAAAAACCTGCACTCACACACAAAAAAATAAAAAGCAAGAAATTAAAACATACTACAGGAGAATTAACGAAGGAAGACAGGAAGGAAGGAAGGAAGAGAGGACCACAAAGCAACCAAATAACAACATGGCAGTAGTTAAGTCCTTATCTATCAATAATAACATTGAATATGAACGGACTAACTCTCTAATCAAAAGACATGGAGTGACTGAATGGATAAAAAACAAGACTCAAGCAAATATTGTCTACAAGAAACACACTTCACCTATAAAGACATGCATAGACTGAAAATAAAAGGATGGAAAAAGATATTCCATGCAAATGGAAACCAAAAAAGAGCAGCAGTTACACTTCTATCACATAAAATAGATTTTCAGACAAAAACTTTAAAAAGAGACAAAGAAGGTCATTATACAATAATAAAAGGATCAATTCAGCAAGAGGATGTAACAATTCTAAATATATATGCAACACTGAAGCACCCAAATAGATAAAGATAACCTGAGAAATAAAACAAAATGTGGTATGATCCCTGAGAAGTACACAGTGTTGTTTCTGTGATACTGACTAAAAGCACAACCTGATATCAGTCATTAAAAAAATCAGAGAAAACCAAATTATGGAATACTCAACAAAATAACTGACCAATAGTCTTCAAAAGGGTTAGTTCATGTAAAACAAGGAAAACTGAGGCACTGTTCCAGACCAGAGGACACTCAAGAAATGTAACAGGTAAATGCAGTGTGGGATTCTCAAACAGAAACACTGTTTAATTTTAAGTAAGTATTTAGCTGAGTTAATAATACTGTTGTACCAATGCTGATTTCTTGGTTCTGATCACTTGATACTGCAGTACTATGATACTGCAGGAAGATAATATAAGAGGAAGCTTGGTGAAGAAAATAGGGAAACTATTATTTTTGCAAATTTCCTCTAAGTTGGAAGTAAGTTGTGTTTTGTTCCTTATTTAGTAATTATCAAAATAATTCCCAACTCCTGGCAAAGAGCAAAAGTTAATTATCAGAAATACACAGTTTGAAATACTGTCTACCACTTAGTAGCTTTAGTGACTTTGTGCAAGTTACTCAACTTTCCTTGTGTCCCTATGTGTTTGTGTGTGTGTGTGTGTGTTAAGCACATTAACATCACGTATACCATCTTACCAAATTTAGAAATGCATTTTATTTGTGTCTCCTTCAGTTTTTTAATAAATGTTTTGTAGTTTTCAGTGTATACGTTTTTTTTTACTTCTTTGTATAAGTTTGTACCTCAGTTTTCTATTCTTTTTTAAAAATATTTTTATTATTTTTTTATTTCAGAATATTACAGGGGTATAAATGCTTTGGTCACATGAATTGCCTTTGCACCACACAAGTCAGAGCTACAAGCGTGCCCATCACCCAGATAGTGTACATTTTCCCCTTTAGGTGTGAATTTAACCATCCCCTCCCTCCCCCTCCCACCTGCTTGATTTCTGATGAGTGTTATTTCCGTATGTGCACATAAGTGTTGACCAATTAGTTCCAATTTAATAGTGAGTACATGTGGTGTTTGTTTTTCCATTCTTGTGATACTTCACTTAGAAGAATGGTCTCCAGTTCCATCCAGGTTAATACAAGAGGTATTAAGTTCAACATTTGTTTTTATGGCTGAGTAGTACTCCATGGTATACATATACCACATTTTATTAATACACTCATGGATTGATGGGCACTTGGGTTGTTTCCAAATCTTTGCAATTCTGAATTGTGCTGCTATAAACATTTGAGTGCAGATGTCTTTTTTATAGAATGTTTTTTTTTCCTTTGGGTAGATGCCCAGTAGTGGGATTGCTGGAGCAAATGGTAGTTCTACTTTTAGTCATTTGAGGTGTCTACATACTACATTCCATAGAGGTTGTACTAGTTTGCAGTCCCACCAACAGTGTATGAGTGTTCCTATCTCTCTGCAGACACACCAACATTTGTTGTTTTGGGAGTTTTTGATAAAAGCCATTCTCACTGGAGTTAAATGATATCTCATTGTGATTTTGATTTGCATTTCCCTGATGATTAGAGATGTTGAGCATTTTTTCATATGTTTCTTGGCCATTAGTCTATCTTCTTTTGAAAAGTTTCTGTTCATGTCTTTTGTCCACTTTTTAATGGGGTTTTTTGATTTTTTCTGCTGATTTGGCCGAGTTCATTATAGATTCTAGTTATCAGTCCTTTATTGGATGTATAGCATGCAAATATTTTCTCCCATTCTGTAGGTTGTCTATTCGCTCTAAATGATTGTCCTTGGCTGTGTAGCAGCTTTTTAATTTGATCAGGTCCCATTTATTTATTTTTGTTGATGCTGTGATTGCTTTTGGGGTCTTCCTCATAAATTTTTTGCCTAGGCTGTCTATAAGAGTTTTCCATCATTTTCTTCTAGAATTTTTATAGTTTCATGCCTTATGTTTAAATCTGTTATCCATCATGAGTTGATTTTTGTGAGAGGTAAGGGGTGCAGATACTATTTCAGTCTTCTACCTGAGGCTATCCAATTTTCCCAGCACCATTTGTTGAATAGGGATTCTTTTCCCCCGTGTATGCCAGTGTATGCCATCTGTCAAAGATCAGATGGCAATATGAGGATGGTTTTATGTCTGGGTTCTCGGTTCTGTTCCATTGGTTTATGTCTCTGTTCTTGTGCCAGTACCATGCTGTTTTGGTTACTATAGTCTTGTAGTATAGCTTGAAGTCTGGTAGATTGATGCCTCCCAATTTGTTCTTTTTGCTTAAGGTTGTTTTTGGCTATATGGAGTCTTCTCTGGTTACGTATGAAGCATAGAATTATTTTTTCTACTTTGGGTAGTATAGACATTCTAACAGCATTGATTCTACTGATCCCTGAGCACGGTATGCTTTTCCATCTGTTTATGTCCTCTGCCAGTTTCTTCCTGAGTGTTCCATAGTTCTCCCTGTAGAGGTCTTTTACCTCCTCAGTTAAATATATTCCTAGGTATTTTATTTTCTTTGTTGCTATTGTGAAATGTATTAAGTCTTTGATTTGGTTCTCAGATTTACTGTTACTAGCGTATAGGAGTGCTACTGATTTGTGTACATTGATTTTGCAACCTGAGACATTGCTGAATTTATTTATCAATTCCAGTAGTCTCTTGGCAGAATCTTTGGGGTTTTCTGGATATAAGATCATATCATCAGCAAACAGCAATTGTTTGATCTTTTCTGCCCCCATTTGGATACCCTTGATTTCCTTCTCTTGTCTGATTGCTCTGCTAGTACTTCCAGCACTATGTGGAATAGAAATGGTGATAATGGGCAACCTTGTCTGGTTCCAGTTCTAAGCGGGAATGCTTTCAATTTTTCCCCGTTGGTTGTGGGTTTGTTGTATATGGCTTTCATCTTTTTGAGGCAAGTCCCATCTATGCCTATTTTGTTAAGTGTTCTTATCATAAAAGGGTGCTGAATTTTATCAATTGGTTTTTCTGCATCTATTGAGAGGATCGCGTGGTCTTTGTTTTTGCTTCTATTTATGTGGTGAATCACATTTATAGATTTGCTTATGTCAAACCATTCCTGCATCTCTGGGAGGAAGCCCACTTGCTTGTGATGGACTGTTTTTTTGATGAGCAGGTGAATTTGGTTTGCTAGGATTTTATTAAGCATTACATTTTTAAATGATTCATTTTATCTTTTGCAATTTTCATTAACCCCATACATCTCTCCTTATGCCTCCAGATCAAGCTCAACACCATGGATGAAAACAACAGAGACTTTTCCAGTGACTTTACCCTCACAGGGCTCTTCACTCACAATGAAGCCTCAGGTTTCCTTTTCAGTGTCATTTGTGCCATCTTCTTCATGGCCATGATAGCTAATGCGGTCATGATCTTCCTGATCCTCACAGACCCTCACTTCCACACCCCCATGTACTGCCTCCTCAGCTACCTCTCCTCCATTAACAAATGTACATCCCCACCATTGTGCCCAAAGTGCTTGTAGATTATCTTGTGGGCAAGGGGACCATCTCCTTCATTGCCTGTACAGCCCATTACTTTCTCTCCATGGGCTTTGTTGGGGCTGAATTCTTCCTGCTGGGGCTCATGTCCTATGACTGCTATGTAGCCATCTGCAACCCCCTCCATTATCCTGTCCTTACGAGCTGGTGTGTCTGCTGGATGGTCCTGGCCAGCTCTTGGTTCAGTGGTGCTTTGGACAGTATCCTCCTCATTCCCATCACCCTGAGTCTCCCGTTCTGTGGCTCTCATGAGATCAATCACTTTTCCTTTGAGGAACCCACTATACTGAGGCTGGGATGTGGGGACAAAGCTACCTATGAAATGGTGATTACCTTTGCTGCATCATGATGCTGCTGATCCCTTTCTCCATGGTGATTGCATCCTACACCCACATTCTCATCACAGTGCATCGGGTGAAGTCAGCAAAAGGGAAGAAGAAGGCCTTTGTCACCTGCTCATCATGTGTGATTGTGGTGATTCTGTTCTATGGGACTGCCTTGTACACATACATGCTTTGCCAATCAAAGACAAGGTATTCTCTGCTTTTTGCACCATCCTCACCCCCCTGTTAAATCCTGTCTTCTATAGTCTGAGGAACAGGGATGTGATGGGGGCCTTGAGGAAGGTTATGGCAAGATGTCAAGGGGCCTGTGGTGTGACAAGAAAAGAGTTCTGACAGGCTAAAACTTCCATGTCTGTTCAGGGTTATATGGGATTCCACTAAGGATAATACGGACAATACTGGGAGTAATCACCAATGCCAGTACTTCCATCAAAAATGTGAAGCAACTGTAACATTTACAAACAAATAATGCCAGAGTTCCATAAACACCACTTGTATTTATGCCTTCTTGCTCTCCACTGATTCCAATTCTTCTCTCATACCACTTATCTGATTGCAATTCATGTATATGAATGTCCCCAAATATCTAGTTAATATTACATATTCTGTCCATCTTCAGTGGCCTCATAAGAACTGGTGATTTTGACTACATTCCTTAAATTATCCACAGACAGAGTTTATGGATAGTTTAGGGATGCCGACATTTGAAAGAGAATAAATTGTCATAAAATTTTAAAAGGGATATCTATGTGCAGTCACACAAGGATTTAGAAAATCCAGGTATCTCTTCTTTGAGTAACAAATGAAAGCATTCCTCCTTTATCTAAACTTGGAGCCACATAAAAATGAATTGTGTATTTTGCTGAAATGCCAAGACTAAACCTTACAGGGGAAGGATTCTATGATGTTACTTTTTTTTAATGTGGCGAATAATTGTTACATTGGAAGATACAGGAAAAGGTAGTTGAGAAAGAACTGCCCCATTAACTAGCAATTTCGGTATCACTTTTCAGTTGTTTTCCAATTCTTTAGGATTATTAGACTTCTGGAATCTCTCTGTAGATGTTAGTGGTGGTAGAGCTATTTCTATCAATCTTTTTCTTCCAAAGAAATAGTGAACAGCACATTTTCCCTTCTTTTCAGCTCTGGATTTTGCATTGGACAACATTACAAAACGGGAAGGAAATAACTAGCTTTTCATTTGAAAGTTAGAGCTGGAAAACCCTTTGTTAAGGACTTAGTAACACTTTTTTTTAAAGAAAGCTGAGACCCAGAGAAAAATGTTTGGCCTAAATCATAGATGTAGTAGTAAAATTGGGCCCACATCCCAGATACCTTGGGCCACCTCTGCATGCTGCTATGCCAGGCTTTGTGCTCTGAGCAGTTTGACAAAACCCCAGCTGGATTCAGTGATGTTTTACTGCTCACAGATGCCAGAGATGATGGGTGAATCAAACATAGCCACACCCCCTATTGTACTTAAAAAATGGGTGGGCGTTAGATCAACTCTTTAGCCAAATGGAACAGCCCACCTTGGAACACTGTGGGTTGGACTGACGGGTTAATTGAGAAAGGAGACCTGATCCTGTTTAATTGAGCAGAGTTATCAATTATAAACCAGGGTCAGCTTTCCTGAGGCTCTCTAACTAGAGGCTGTCATCTCCTTCAGTCTTGCCATGTGCCAGATGATAAAAGTAAGCATCTGCAACCCAGAACATACTGAGTACAAGAAACACAATAAATCAGAAGAGAAAGAAGGGACTGACCCATGAGAACTAGGCATCGATTTCAGTACCACATAAAGACCATGTGAACTCCCGTCAATCTTGTGACGTTACTGAGGCCCGATTTCCTCTTTTGTAAAATTTGAGTTAATACAAATTTTTTCCTTGTTAAAATTTTAATAATCAAGTAAAATGACAAATGTAATAAAACTTTATAAGTTCGAGTCATAATTTTTGATATTCTTAACAAAGGTGATTACCTTTTACATTCATTTCTAAAAATTTCTCCCATTTCTCCTTTCCTGTCTGTCTCTCACATATATAAGCATGCTCTCTTGTTAAATGTACTAAGGTATAAGGGACTGATAATGGATAAAATTTAATACCATAGCTATAGGGATTGAAAGTAGGTTTTAATAGAAAATTGGGAAAAATAATGCATTCTTTAAAATTTTACTAATTAAAATAACAATGAGCTAGCACTGAACACCTATTAGAATGGCTACAATTAAAAATTCTGACAATACCAAATGCTAGTGACATACAGGAACTCTCATTCATTATTGGTGTGTATGCAAAATGGTACAGCCACTTTGGAATACAGGTTGGCAGTGTCTTACAAAGTTAAACATGGTCTTACCATATGATCTGGCAACTGTGCTTCTTGGAATTAATCCTACTGATTTGGAAACTTATGTTTACACAAAACCAGCATGTGAATGTTTATTGTAGATTTTTCATAGTTACTAAAACTTACACTTAATCAAGATGTCCTTCATAGTTGAATGGATAAACTGTGGTATATCCATACAAGGGAATATTATTCAGCTATAAAAAGAAATGACTTATCAAGCCATGAGAAGACATGGAGGAAACTTAAATGCATATTACAAAGTGAAAGAAGGCAATCTGAAAAGGCTACATTCTGTATGATTCCAGCTATGTGACATTCGGGAAAAACCAAACTGTGCATACAGTAAAAAGATCAGTGGTTGCCATGGGTTAGGGGGAGGGAGCAATGAATAGGCAGAGCACAGAGGATTTTTAGAGCAGTGAAACTATTCTATGATACTGTAATGGTAGTTATATGATATTATGCATTTGTGAAAATCCATACAACTGTAGAAGAGAAAGAGTGAACCCCTATGGAAAGTATGGACTTTAGTTAATCATAACGTATCAAAGTTGATTCATAAATTATAACAAATGTACCACACTAATGAGAGATGTTAACAATAAGGGAAATAGAGGGTATATGGGAACTCTCTGTACTATCAGTTCAATTTTCTATAAACCTAACTGTTCGAAAATATAAACTTCAATTTTAGAAAAAAAGCTTCCCAGCAATACAATACTGTATTTCTTCAGTGCAATGAAATGAACTCATCAAAGAATTGTGGGGTTTTTAGAAGTTAGGGTGGGGGCTGGGCTTGAAATGATAAAAGTCTGTTAATTTAGTTGGCCTTATTTTGGAGTTTTGGTTAAATGTATTTTGAGGACAGAGGAATAGAGAGGCTATTATTTCTTGCTAAGGAAAGTTAATTAGAAGAACATGGGCCCAATGTTAATTTGTTTCCTGTCTTGGGATACGCTAGTATTTCCTTGGCACTCCATGTTCCAAGTTAGCATTTCTTTCCATCCATCATATATAAGAAGGCACTGATAATGTGCCACCTGCGTATGGAAGAGAAATAAATGTCTATATTTTCCTGTGCTCTGTACTCTCCCCATCACCAGAACAAAATCTTTCGAAAGGAGACTGCTGCTGCTGCTGCTGCAGGGGATAGCCTTTTTAGAGTGAGTGCAACGGTTTCCTTTTTAGAGGGTGTTTTATTATTCATTATCCATCCCTGAGAATTTCATCTCAAGTTCCTGACAAACTCAGCCTTTGATGGAATGTAAAGCGAAGCCCTCCTCTTGTGAGCCAGTGAGCCACAGCCTACAGGAAAATCAGGTCAGATATCATTGTCTGAGCCTAAGGAAAGTTCTTAGGATCTTGTGCTTCCTCCTCTGGTTAAATGTGGCTAGTGAAATGCATAATTTGTGTTCATAGAAGAATTAGTAATGGCTAAAAGAGAGATTGGTTTGTCTTTTAGCTCCATCAAGCACCCACTCTGCCATTTAGATGACTGTGTTGCCTTAACCTGAGTTTCTCCATAAATGAATGAGAGATTCTCTACCCCAGATATAGTTAGTGATTCCCTCAGAACAAAATAAATGTGGCAACAATTAAGTAGTGCAGAGCCCTTTCAGCAACTTGAGGAGGAAGATAAGCAATGTCTCTAAAGGTTTTTGTTCCTATTCTGAGATGCATAATGTCATAAATACACGTTACTCCATTACTATGCTTTAAAAAAATTTGCAGTCACTGTGCACACAGAGTGATGTTGGGCATGAATTGATGTTCCTAAGAAGTCAATGGCTTCACATAAGTGGACTGGGGACCAGGGAGCAGCAGGAAGCTGTTGGTCTCCCAGGACCTACCCAAGGGCCTGACAAGCAGCAGGCACTCTGTAATGATGTACAAAAGAAATGTGGAGAATTCTTTATGCAGGAGAAGGATTCAGCGAAGTGAGTGGTCCTAAAGGAGATATTGTCAGACCAATGGGTTTCTATGGTGCATGCCAGTTTCAGAGATCGCTGCTGGTTTTCTGGATTGCTGTGTTAAGAATTCTTCTGAGACCACATATAGGCTCTGTGGAAAGAGTGATGTAATCCCACTAACCAGGATGGATATAGGTGGGTTCCTGGGGATGAGTTCCAGGGTACGAGGTACCAGGTACAAATACCATGTATTTGTGATTACTGATCTTATTGAAAATGACAATTGTAGATATGAACAAACAGGATTCCAGAGAGATGTCCTGGCTTACACAATGTTACCCTCTCAATGGCAGTACTGGCACTAAATTCAGGTCTTCTGATTCAAACATATTTGTTTACTGAAACCCATTCCTTGCTGATAAGCAACCTCAAGAACTACTGAAAAAAAATGAAATAGTAATGTGGTTTTTGAGACTCAAGTGCACACACACACACAAATACACTGTATTGTAAATATGTTTTAATTTTCTGTATACTATGATGTTCTGACATCTTAAAAAACCTTTCTGGCTGGGGAGAGACTGCCATTCCTGGGGCTAGCCAATTCTTAATAATAAAAAGGGTCCGGACTGGAGCATGTGTTTGATATGCAGACTAACCAATTCAGAGCCAAACCTCCTCTACTTGGCCTGTACCAACCGGAAGGCAATATTCCTCTGCCTTAATCACAGCAGGCCAGGTGCCAGGCAACCATGGACCACCCCTAAGACAAAGCTCATCAAAATTACTAAAACTAATAAATAAAATAAATTAATTAACTTTGTTTTTTCCTGAACCTCTCTTGTCTCTCTTGTGGCCACACTTGACTGACAATCTCTGAAAAAAATACAACACACACACACACATACACACATCGTAAAAAATTATTGCCAAGATATTAAAAACCAGCTATCATTGCTGACAGGAAACCTTAGATGATGCCCAACTATAGAAGGATAATTCCTGAGCATGATGAACTGTATCTGCCTCAAAATAAGGAAAGAGCTAGGTATAAATGATGAAGTAATTTATGCATTAGTATTGAAGTAAAAAAATGAGAAGGCTTATTTCCACCCATGTTGGCTGACACAATTTTTGGAAATTCTAGATTTTGTAAGGATGCTGATACTCTTCAAAAAATTGATAAGGCTAACACTATTCCAATATGAACTACAGTATGTTTTGCTATTGTTTTCTGAAATATAACAAAGCAGTTCTGGAGTTGTCTTTCTTTCCTAAATAGATGGGTAAATATTTATAAAATAGTTATAAAAAAGAAAGATGAAAGACCATTTTCTTTAACACTCACAAAAAACAAATATGTTAAAATAATTGAAATAGACAGCTTTAAGAATTAGAAGAATCAGTAGAATATACTAGATGAGTCCTTGATAAATGTAAACATTTAATATATGAAAATAGCTGGTGTTGAAGCTCATTGGTTAAAGCAAGAATTTGTCAACAATTGCTGTTAGGATAATTGCATCATTATTCAGAGATAATAGAGTTAATCACTGTTTCAGAATCACACCCCAAAATTCCAGACTTTTAAAGAGTTAAATAAAAAGGAAAAAGAAAATACAACTGGAAAGTAATAAAATTAAAAATATCTTTTTATGTTTTAAGATACTAGAAAATTTTATAAGTATAGCATCAGTTGAAGAAACAACAGAAGTTGATGTGTTTTATTCCATAATTTCAAAAAAAATTCCCATGTAACAAAAAAGTCACAAACAAAATAAAACATAAAAAAAAAAGAAAATGAAAACCCTGCCTGCTTGGACATGTATCTGATATACCTATTCATATTTTAATATGCAAAGTGAAAGGTTTAATAAGTAAGAAAAAAATAACATTCCAAATAAATAAGGGCAAATAAAATGGACAATTTGAAAAAGAATAAATACCAACACATTAAGAAGATTTCAACCTCACTAGGGGAAAAAAAAACAATTAATCCAGCTATTTTATGTCGGAATTATCAGAGATGTAGGTGTTGTATGTGTGTTATATAGATAGGTAGGTAGATGATATATATAAACTTATAATATAAAAACATAAATTGATATTTTAGAAGTGCAAGTTGAAAATAAAATTAAAATTTTAAAAATATTCATGCAAATTGATAAAATAATTCAGACTGAAGAAAAGTTTATGAAGGAAACACTCCAAAATCCATGCCCCAAATCAGGTATAAGGATGTTCATCACCACATGATTTATCCATCCCCCAAATTAAAATACTATTTATGTTAAAAATAAAGCATTAGTGAAATAATATTGAGCATATCCATAAGGTGGAATATTCTGTGGATATATTACATGTCACATTTGGGAGAATATTCCCCATCAGGGACACTTATGATGTATTTTGTGAATAAGCAAAATTGTCAAATTATATGTGTAACAGAAGTAAGGGTCTGAAAAAGGGCAAAATGTTTTAAGAGTTACCTCTTTAAAACCCCTCACCCTTTTTGAGGAATTAAAACCTGCATTCCTGCCTGAGGCCAGTAATCAGAAGGGCAGAGGAGTGTTCTTGTGTTCTTTGTTTTCTAGCATCTTAAACCACAGGAGATAGCTCAACAGAATTATCCAGACAGAGGTCATAAGATCATCTTCACCGGAGATGGTATAGTTAAAAAGCAATAGTCAGAAGCTGAAAACCCCCTTTAAAAAACACTGTATTTCTGCTTATAGGGGGGAACAATTGTTTTTTAAGAAGAGAGTCTGACATCCTCCTTATTTGCTGGCAAATTAATAAACTTCTCTTTCCTTTTCCTCAAACCAATTGTCCTCGTTCTTTGGCTTTGGGGACAAGTACTGAAATTTCAGTAACATATATGGATGTACAGACACACATACACTTATGTTTTGATGTATAAATGCCATATATACTTATATGTGTGTAAGTGTGCATGTATGTGTGTGTGTGTCTCTGTTTGTTCTCTACCTTTTGTTGACTTAGACAAAGTTCTTGTAGTTTGCTGGTTTATACATACATACACACATGCAAACTTATGCATACAAACCTGTACACACACGGCAAGTGCAATTTTGTAAGAATATGACATGTTTTTGATGACTGTCTCTGGCTTGTGTATCTCTGATGGTTCTCTACCCCTTGTTTAGTTACACAAAAGTCTTGTAGTTCCCTGGTGTTTACACATATACATTCACAGAGTTACATACATGCAAACCTATACACACAATGAAGATGCAATTTTGTAAGGGTAAGCATCTATATCATATATTTTTGATGACTATCTCTGTCATTATGGGGGAGTAAATTTTTAAGCATTCTCACATTTTTCACCAGTGGATATGCATTGCTTTAATACTCAAATAGTAATTAAACTACCAGTAAACATGACAGATGTTATCTTATTTAAACTTAACAGAAATTGAACTTTTCATTTTTTATGACTTTTCACATTTGTTCCCACACTGCTCAGATAAAATAATATTAATAATAATTAAACTGCCAATAAGCATAACAGATGTTATGTCACTCCAACATAATAGAAAGTGAGCTACTTTTCATCTTTTTTATGGCTTTTCGCATTTGCTCCCACAGTTCTCTGTGAGGAAGAGCTGCTGGAGGAAGTTTCTGACGAAACATTCACGAAATCAGAGTCTTGCACTTTGAAGCCCAGCAGTAGAAATACTTTTCTCTAAGCCCAGGTGACTTTAAGGCTCATTCTCTTCACCCCCATCAATATACTTCTCATTAGCTGTGACAAGTCTGTCTCAAAGTCTCTCAAGATCCAAAAGGAACACTTTCCAGGAATATGCCACTCCACGGCTTTCTCAGAAAGCTATTCAAACTCCTGCCTCTTCTCACTCTGGGAACTCCCTGTCACACCAGAGATCCCAAAAGCAGAACATCCAGACAAATGCAGCATTCTTACTGGTCTGCGGCTTTCTTCCTGCCTTTTTAGTTTTTCACAACTATTATCTGTGTTTGGCTATCATATTTCCCTGTAAAGATAAGCAGATATTGTCACACATTTCTAGAAGGCTGTGGAATTCATGTGATTTGTCCTGGCAATGAAAAATGTTTCAAAGATTTCTGGGGTGGCATTTTTCATTTTAATAATACTTCCTTCTGCAGAGTTAGATTACAAAAATAGCTCTTAATAACTTGTTGCATGTCTCTCTTTGTCCTAACTCCATCATCAGCTGCTAAGGAAACCTCCAGTCTACACTTCAGTCATGCCAAATTCATTAAGTCCAAATTAAATATCTATGTGTACTAGATCTTCAGGAGTAATATGCTAGACATGCAGAAGGCCCAGATCTTGAAGACTTTCCTGTGGTATATACCTATGACTGAATTGCTTTGTGTGGTTTCCTGTCAGTACAAACTGGATGAGAAATTAAGCCCACTAACTTTAATCATTTTCCTCTCTAGCAACAGGTGAGTTTCTACCTTCTGAAAAGCATGCTCCTTTGCTATCGGCATATAGAAGCAGGCAGAGGCTGCAACTTACAACTTAGACATTCTATTGTCACCTGATTAAAGGATGGGCTTAGTGATCATTACAGTCCTGGGCGAGAACTGTATCCTAACTTCAAATTGTAGTGATGTGGGAGGAAGAAATTTGCAACCATCCCTACTCAACCAAGCAGGTATCCCTTACCTTAAATAGGAAAGAATATTTGCAAATGTCAGGATAAAATAAATGTATTGATTTGTCTTCATGTGTGGGATTAGTAATTTAAGGAAGCCTGAAAGACAATCTTATGCCATAAAGTCATTTCTATTTTATCAAATAACTTTTTTTCTAATATTCTCACAATTTTCAGGCCAAGCTATATCTCTACTCTTCAAAGGCATTTAGATTTTCTGCAGGTTTAATTACAATGCACTCATTATTTGCAGAATTTCTACTAAATACCACTTCCTTCATGTCAAGGCATAATAGGGGAAAAGATACAGAATTTTACTGCTGAAAGCATCTCTCAGAGTGCCTGGGTTTACAGACCTGAAGATCAGGAAGCACTTACAATTTAAATTCATAAATTTTAGCTGCACATGGGGATTGCTTAAGTGAGACATGGGCAATACTCATTTATTTACTAATAGTTTTGAAATAATTTGCATATATGTGTATAACATTGGCATTTTACTTTGCATTACATAAAATATTTTTACTGATAACTATAAATTTTTTATTTGATCCTTAAAGCAAACCTGAATGTTTTATTATATCAACGAATGCAAATAGATACTGAAGCTCAGAGAGTTTAGGAAGAGAATCCAGGGTCACAGAATTGATTGATGTCATGACCAGAAGAAGAATTTGCTTCCTCTAATTCTAAATTTTGTTTTACTGTATGTCTACTATATCATTTCAGAAGCAAATTCCTTCATAAAGTCACATAATCATTCCAGACATTTTCTGATTATTTTCATGTGTACTCAACCATAGAAAAGTGATATAATGTGTGACCAGTAAAAATCCAATAAGCATAGGACCTTCTCATTATGCTTCCCTGTAATGGGAGAGCAAATAATAAATCTAACCAAACGTTTTATTTAGAATCATAGTTCACACTGAGCAGGGCTTGTTTTCTGAAAAATTAGACCTTTTAAGTGCAGACAGCAGGGTAAGGCCAGTCAGCTGCAAAATGGGGTAAGCAGTATATAGAATTTGCCTTTGTATTTCTAGGACTATAGGGGTAGAAGTAGAACAGCAGACTTTAAAAATAACTTTCTCTGCTTTCTATTCATGCTCACTTCAGGATGAATAGAGAGCAGAGAAAGCTATTTGACTTAGTAGTGTAACACATGGTTTTCTCTCTATTCCTGGAGTCTTATGGCACCATAAAAGTTACACCCAACGGGCAGTAAGTGTGGAAACAGTTGAAATACTACTAATATTTAGGCTATTCCATAAACTAGATAGCATTGTTTCCTTTAGATATGTATTTTAATGGGCTTCCTTAATGAAAACTAAGAAAGGCAAAAGAAAAGTGAGGCAGATTGTAAATGATGATGACATTGTATATGGTAACAGGGAAATTTATAAAACCTGGCACCCAAAACTCTAAAACTGGCAAAAAAAAAAAAAAGGATATACATGAAAAAACTATTTGCACTCTTGAAAAATAGCTGTCCTGATTATTATAATTTATGTGATCTACTCTCAACTACGACCAATTTTCACCAGTCATTTAAATGATCACATTTAGTTAAAAATTTAAGAGATTCACATAGTTGGCACATTTTATTTGATAACTATAGTAAATGTCTAGCTGTTGTTTGGGGCCATGGATAAAAACAGAATGAATTGAAAGTGTTCCAAATACTCCTCCCCCTAACAGAGTAAGTGACCACCGACACCCTCAATTCTGCCATTTGTGAAAGGGGGACTTCAGAGTTCCTCACTTCTTAGGTTTATTGTGAAGATCAATGAATAAATAGATATAAGCACTTCTTAACATAACACTTGTCACCAAGTAAACGCTTCACAATGTCATTACCATTATTCTCAATAGTAATCTTTTTCTTTTCCCCCTGTGCAATTGACTTAAATGCTCATAGTTTTGGGATACTTAGAGGAGCATTAAAGTAGCTTCATCAATTTAACTCCAAAACATGTTGGTAAAATGTCTCACCTGGAACATGTTTAGCTTTAAAACACGTGAAAAATCACCCTCCACTTTCATAAAGTTTATTGTGGGTATTTTTCTTCCTTATGATAACCTGAAATTATATGAAAAAGCCCCTCAATTTTTCTTAATTATTAAACTCTATGAGGGAATTGCAATTTCCAAAACAGATTACAGCTCATTATGTATGTCCCTGTGTGCTATTTCCTCTGAATCTTAATTGTTCATGGTAATCATAATCCCAATGCTAATTCCTCATCATCCTAAAATAGAAAATAAAAATAATTCCAGAACAATGAATGCTTCTTGTATATGATGATACTTTCATGTCTGAATTTGGAAGAGTAATTTCCATTGCTAATTTTATTTCACTACATACAATTTGTCTGCAACATGGATGAACCCACACCAGGTATACTTTCATGATGTAGATAGTAAGTCGTGGCCCAAATGGTAGATCACCCATACTTACAGCTAAATGGCAGACATAGACTACTTACAGCCAGTACCAAAGATGTTTTGAAGATGGTATTGATGCTGACCATACAAAGATGCATTTAATAATAATAGTACAAATTTAATTCTATCTAAGGCAGTACACACACACACACACACACACACATACACACACAAAGACTATGGTATGTTTAACTTCTGTATAGCATGGTATGTACCCTTAGGTGTTGTCATGCATATCATTGTACTACAGTGGCATCCGCTGACATCATCTTCTCCAATGTATTTAAAGAATCATTGATTATTAATGACAAATTTTATTTGAAAATACTCTAGAATAGATTAATTGCTAGATATCAGTTCCAAATTACCAAGAATACTAATTTTATAATTTATCCCAATCTTTAGAAGTTTGCTGCCCAAAAATTAATTCATATGTTGTTATTTTAATTCCCTGCGAATGTCATCATTTTATTTGTAAGATTTTAGGTTATATCAGCACCATTGTGGGACTGATGAAAAGGAACAACCTATCCCCTACTGATTTCACCTTCATGGGGCTGTTCAAAAGACACCTCAGGCCTTCTTTTTGCCATCATCTCTATCATCTTCTTCACTGCACTGATGGCCAATGGAGTCATGATCTTCCTGGTCCAAACCATTTTGAGTCTCCACACCCCCACGTACCTTTTCCTCAGCCACTTTCCATCATTGATGTGATGTGCCATCTCCACTATTGTGCCCAAGATGCTGATCAATTACCTGCTGGGTCAAAGGACCATTTCCTTTGTGGGGTGCACAGCTCAACACTTCCTCTACCTTACCCTTGTGGGAACTGAATTCTTCTTTCTGGGCTTCATGGCCTATGACTGCTATGTGGACATCTGCAACCTTCTAGAAACCCTGTCCTCATGAGCTGCCAGGTCTGTTGGATGATCATAGCAGGTTCCTGGTTTGGGGACTCTTTGGATGGCTTCCTCCTAACACCCATCATCATGAGCTTTCCCTTCTGCAATTCCTGTGAGATTAACCATTTCTTCTGTGAGGCTCCCAAGGTCCTGAAATTGGCACGTGCAGACACAGCTCTCTCTGAGACAGTGATGTACGTGTGCTGTGTTTTGATGCTGCTGATTTCTTTCTCTGTGGTGATTGCTTCCTGTGCCCGAATCCTGACCACAGTCCACTTTATGACCTCAGTGGAGGGGAGGAAGAAGGTGTTTGCCATCTGTTCTTCTCACATGACTGTGGTGACCTTGCTCTATGGGGCTGCCATGTACATGTTGCCACACTCTTACCATATGGCTGCCCAGGAAAAAGTCCTCTCCATGTTTTACACCATCCTTACACCCCTGATGAACCCCCTCATCTATAACCTGAGGAACAAAGATGTGACTGGACCTCTGAGGAGGGCGCTGGGGAGGTTCAAGGGTTCTCAGAGTGTCAGGAGATGTCTTTTGACAATCAGTTTCTTCTCATGCAGATGGCAAATGGGACACTGTGTGGTCATTGTAGACATTCTCTCATTGAAGAATTAAACAGGAAGGGAGGGTGTGACATCATGATTATACATTGGTTTTCATCCATGGTTCCTGGATCATCACTCCAATAGTATCAGTTATAACATCGAGGCACGTTAGGCCTTAGAAGCAGGACTCAGAAAACAAAATCAATCTCTGTCTCTGACCTTCTCCTTCCATCCTGTCACCTGCTCCTTTTTCTCCCCAAGGTGGGCTCTAGAAACTAAAAATATACTCTAATCTTCCTCTGCCTCTGGCCATAAAGAAATTCTTTGACCTACCCATTTCAAAAAAGGTCCTGCCCTGTACCCTGGAGGAAGGAATGCTGCACAGAGAGACCAAGAAGAATCTGAACAGATAGGCCTTGCTAGGGTTTACCCACTCAGCCTTTTAGTATTAGATCATATCCTTCTTGTCCGATCACATTTGTACAGGACTGTCCATGCTTCAATCATGTCCAAAGAAGTCTTCATAAAAGGCCAAAGAGGATGGGGTATGGAGAGCTTCTAGACAGCTGAACTCATGGAAACTCACAGGAGGGTGAATAAAAATGTATCCACCTGCCAAGAGGGTGGCATACACCAACTCCACAGGGACAGAATCTCCTGTGCTCAGGACCCTTCCACACATCACCCTATGTGTCTCTTCATCTGGCTGTTTATTTGTATCCTTTATAATTATCCTTTGTGTAAGTGTAAATTTAAGTGTTTTCCTGAGTTCTCTGAGACACTAGCAAATTAGTCAAACCCAATGTGGGGGTCATGGGATCTCCAATTTATAGTCCATCAGTACGAAGCACATGTAAAACAACCCGTGGCTTGTGATTGACATTGGAAATGGGGGAGCAGTCATGTGGGACTGAGCCCTCACCCTGTGGGATCTGACACAATCCCCAGGTAGATGGTATCAGGATGGAATTGAATAGGAGGATACCCAGCTGGTGTCCACTGCAGAACTGATTGCCTGCTTGGTGTGCCTGTGACCTCCCTCACCCCCCACCCCAACATATTAGATCACAGAAGTCTTCTGTGTTGATTGTGGTGTGGTGTGAGAGCAAAGGAAAAATAAATAATTTGTGTGTGTGTGTGTTTTTCCCCATAGAGAAACTTCAACTAAGTCAAAGAAAAAGTTCCTACTAAAAAAAGTCCTCTTGATCTCCCTCCCTTCTTCTCCTCTTCATTCCTTTATCTTCCCTTTTCTCCTGCCATGTTCACATGTATTCAAAATAAATATCCAGCAGTTTCCAGAAACACAAATTAGAAAATTTTCCCTTGGAGTTTTACCTTTTGGAGGTTTAATAAGTCACATAAAATTTTAAATGGCTTGAACTGTATCGAGGAGTGCAGAGGGGATGGTGGTATTTTGGGGATTTATGGCACTACTGTGTAAATCTAGGTCACCATCTAAGGATAGAAAAAATACCATCATTTCTATTTCTGACCCAGCCTTTTAGGAAGAGAATTAGTTCGGTATAGCTACCTATGTATTCCCATTTGCAAGGTGATAGGAAGTCATTGAACATAGTTTTCTTGAACAGCCATTACACTCACTACAACCATTAGGTGCTTAAACCAAGGAAGAGTTTCAGTAGCTACTGAGATGTATGTAGTAAGATGAACACTAACAACTGACCCTTGGATGGAGACAGAAAGTCACGGCTGACTTGAACAAGCTAAGGTTCAGGTCACCATACCCCCACGAGGAGCAGGCCATGAAGCTCACCTCTTTCTCACATTGACCTTTTTTTTTAACCAAACTTAGGAATGGAGATTTCATTTCATTCACTAACATTTTAACACCAATTATGTGCCAACCATTATGGATGCAACTGTGAAAAATCACAGCCCTGCCCTCTGTCACACTGAGATGGACCTGAAAACAACATGATAATTAAAACTATTTCAAGGCTTTTAAACATCTTTTAGAGAAAAAAAGAATATGTATTGTAGTATCCAAAGTCTTAAGTTTTTATAACTATCTGCAACAAAAATCTGAAGCAAGTAACATCATTACTTTTGAAAATTTTGGAGCAGTCCTAATAAAATCAGGAACACCACAAGTTGCCTATGACGAACAATCAAACAACAGAGTCCTGGAATTTCCAGTTGATGTAGAATCATGAAAAAATGCAAGGACTAAAGATTTTTAGGTGACAGTTTTCTTGTTATAAAAACCACACTCATGGACCTTAATAAAAAATAAATGAGTAGAACAGGATGTGCTCCTCGGAAACTTACTCAAGCAGTTATGCAAACTTAAGCTGTAGGAAAATCAATAACAGAAGTCAGCAGGGGGAGTAGCGTTTACTCCACTGTCCATTTGGGGTAGGGGTCAATTTCATTGCTGCTCTGTTGCAGGCCCTTCGAGGTCAATTTAGAGAGAGTACTTCAGGCAGTCAGAAGAATCGTGAGTCAAAGAAAAAGGCTGTGATCAGGAACTTCCTATCTGAACAAGATGACTAGAACCATGTTCCCTGCTCCTGTCCACTATGTGCAACTAGAAACTCTGGAAATAACACAAGAAGCACCCAAAGGAGAACTCTGAAAGGTGGTAGGAATAAATAAGACAGTGGCAGGATATCTTAGTCTCACCACTCTACTGAAAGAGACCCACCTGGTGTTTTCCTCCAACCTGGCAACAGACAGCAGCCAGGTGGGCCCATTCCTCCGTGGATTGATCCCTCTGAAAATACAAGCTGATCCCCCCCACCTCCCATGCCCAGCATGACCTTAAGAGGATTGATCCAGGCCCTAGGGACAATTAATGACCAGCAGAGCTGTGCTTTTTCCCTGCCAAAAGACTCCAAGGCAGCCAGACAGTTCCTGCATGGGAGACCCCACCACAACCAGTGGCCCATTATGGAAAGATGTTCATGCACACATATGCCATAGATATCCTTCCTGCCTCCCACCCTCCAGGAGAGTGTCCAGGGCCTGTAGCCAGGTTCCTCATGCGATGCACTCACAGACTTTGACAGTAGGACCCTCATCAGACTCAAGATGTCAAGGGAGGATGGAGAAGCACGTGGACCTGAGAAAGTTCTCCAGGAACAGGCCAACTTGCTCCCACATGGCATGTGGGCAATGAGCTCTCCAAATGTGACTAGGGGGGAAAAAGGAGTGACATCTTGCTGGCAGAATAGACAGTCCTGAATGGCCCAAGCAACTGAGTTGGCTATAAGAGAGATGCCCCACAATCAAATCCAAGTTGATAGTCAGGCCCATCTAAGATGTCCCAAAGCCAGGTGTGCCCAGGAGTGGAAAGCTGGTCCAGGGATCATAGTCTTGTCTATGACAGTGGAAATGTGGGCAAGGAGTCTACTTTTTTGTCATATTGAGAGGCAGGATCTTGGCAACTGTTGTGAGCCAAGACATAATGAATGAATAGGCAAAGTGGTACAGATATCAGCAATATTCCATCAAAGGGAAGGACCCACAGTGTCTGACATGGATTGATAAATTTGAGGCTGCTAAAGAGCAAGTAGCCATTACTGATGGACCAAGAATCTGTGAAGACGTGGGTTTTAAGATGGCCTTGGATGTTAGACTGCTCCAGAGCCAGGTGGATGGTCATAGGTTCTGCATACTGAGCTGAGTGGCCCTTCCCCTGCACATGGACAGGAATGTCTGATGCCAGATGACAGATGGTGGCTATCCAGATGTGACTGGGGCACTTCTGCATGCCCCATCAGTGAAGTAGGTGTACCCTTTGTAGCAATGTAATGGCCTTCCAGCTGGCAGAAGAGCCCTAGCTAGGCAAAGGCTGAGTGATCACTGACTGTTGGAGATCTTGCTCAGGCCTGCTGGAGGGACAGAGGCTGACATCCTCATGAAGCAAAGACACTACTGAGAGTTTGAGCTTGGCTCAGTCTTGCAAGTACCACCCTCCACCTGACAAGAGATACTTGGTGGTAGTGCCCAGTTTGCAAAGATCAGATTCCTGAACTCAAGGCACAATGGGCATTTCTGTTTTTAATGTGATGGGCTCAGATCATGTCAGTACCTTGGTCTCAGAGAAAGCTAAGTAAGCTGCAGCCAGCTGTATCATGACAGGTATATAATTTACTTACACCAAAAGCACATTGGGAGTTGAGACCCAGAGTGGGCAGTCCAAAGACTCCATGAGTCAAACAGCAGTAACATTGAAACCTAAAACCCACAGTTGCAAGTCCTTTCCTCATGAGACCAGTAAAAGAGCCTCCTGGTCTGCCTGCTGGGTGGTCCTTAAAGATTGTTCCTGAGAAAGACCCTCATGAAGGTGGATGTCTTGTGACTGACCTGATAAATGGGTGTTAGGATGCTCTGGAGGTGTCACATGTGTTGTGTTCAGGAGGCCAAAAGCTGACTATACACTGGGCCTCCTTGGCCAAGATGGGAACCCTGAGGGTGAGGAGCTTGAGGCCCACTGGTTGTGGAATTTTTCTGCCTTTCTTACAGTGAATACAGTGCCAAAATTTGGTGGAGACAGCAGGCCATTGTACCTTCTGTGGGGCGAAGGCCCATACCCACTGGGTCACGAGGTTGGTTGCCAATGTGAGGGCCCATCTTATGTCTAACTGTTGGTTATCAGTCAGAAGGACATAATCCACATAGTGCCACAGGTGGAAGTCAGGTTGCAGTCAGAGGGCAACTAGATCTTGTTGACAGCAGACCACAAGCCAGTGGAGGACTGTCAATGTAGCCCATCAGAAGCTTCATGAAGGTGTACCCCTAGCCTTCAAATGTGAAAGGGAACTGTGCCTGATCTTCTTCACAAACTGCAATATGATGACTATGTCCAGTAATAACAGGCTTTAATAGGAGGCAAGGCCTTGTTCAGGTTGTGGTAATCAACAACGGGCTTCCATTCCTTTCCCCGGCCTTGAGAAGGGGCCAGAATGGTGGGATAAAAGGTGAGATGGTGAGTTTCATAATACCTCCTTCTACCATATCACTTATAACTGGCAAAATCCCCTCTGTGCCCTTTTTGAATTGATATTGCAAGAGTGTTGATCACCTAGAGGTGTTTGGGAAGCTGTAAATGTTCCCAAAGGGCATGCCCAATCATCAGTGCAAAAGATCTGGGCTTGGTTTAGGTGGGGATCACAAGTGCCACAATGTCTAGGCCAATGATAGAAAATGGTCATCTAGGCCTGGGAAGGAGAAACACTGGGGCTCACGGAGGATGGGTCCTATCTTAATAATGAACATGGCAGGTGTCCTAAGGGCTTGTTCTCCTCCCCTTCCATTGATGGGCACAGCAAGACTGGTGCACTGCACTGCTGATGTGGAAAATCAGAGTAACCTATGATCCAGTGTGCAATAAGGCCATAAATGCCTATGAGTTTGGGGACATAATGCTTCCTGATTTAAAATTATATTACAAAGCTATAGTAATCGAAACAGTAGGGTACTGGCATAAAAACAGACATATAGACCAGTGGGACAGAATAGGGACCCCTAAAATATACACTAAACTACTTTTTGACAAGGCAACCAAGAACATACAATAGAGAAAGGATAGTCTCTTCAATAAATGGTGCTGGGGAAACTGGATTCTTTGCACATGCAAAAGAATGAAATTGGACACTTACTCCATACACAAAAATGGATAAAAGACCTAAATGTAAGACCTGAAACCATAAACCTCCCAGAAAAGAACATAGGGGAAATACTCATTGACAATAGCTTTGGCGATAATTTTTTGGATAGCAAACCAAAAGTTCAAGCTACAAAAGCAAAAAAAAATGGGACTACATTAAACCAAAAAGGTTCTGCACAGCAAATGAAACAATCAACAAGATGAAAAGGCATTCTATGGACTGGGAAAAAATATCTGGAAACCACACATCTGATAAAGGATGAATATCCACAATTTATAAAGAACTCATCAACCCAATAGCAGAAAAACAAATAACCTAATTAAAATGTGATCAAAGGACCTGAACAGACATTACCAGAAAAAAAGACACGAAAGTGGCTGACAAGTTTATGAAAAGGTGTTCAACATCACTAACCATCAGGGAAATACAAATTGAAACCACTATGAGATATCACCACAAACCTATAAGGATGGCTATTAAAAGACAAGAGATGACAAACACTGGCAAGGGTGCAGAGAAAAGGAAATTCTAATACACTGTTTGTGGGAAGGTAGATTGGTACAGCCATTACAGAAAACAGTGCAGGTTCCTAAAAAATGAGGAATAGAACTATCACATGACCCCCCAATCCCCCTCTGGGTATACTCAGAGGAGATGAAATCACCACCTACTAAAGATATCTGTATTCCCATATTCATTGCAGCATTATTCATCATAGTTGAATATAGAATCAACTTAAGTGCTCATAAAAGAATAAATGAATAAAAGAAAATGTTATATAAATATTATTCAGCCTTAAAAAAAGGAGATTCTGCCATTTGCCTCGATATGGAAAGGCCTGGAGGACATTATGCTAAGTGAAGTAAGCTAGATACACAAAGAAAATACTGTATCATCTCAGGTATATGTGGAATATAAAGAAAACATGAAATACATAGAGATAGAGAATGAAACAGTGCTTACCAAGGGCAGGGGAAAGGAGGGGAAGAATTGGAGAGACATAGGGCAAAGGATATAAAATAGCAGATACACAGAATGAACAAGTTTAGAGATCTAATGTCCAACATGAGAGCTACAGTTAACACAATTGTGTTGCACTAGGGATTTTTCTAATATATTTTAGCTGCTCTTGTCACACAAAAAATGTAACTATATGATAATAACTGATATGTTAATCTACTCTATAGTAACCACTTTACTATCTATAAGTATCCCATAACAGCATTTTGTAAACCCGAAATATTCACAATAAAATATATTTTAAAAATTAAAAAAATAAAGTATTATGCTATTCCACTTGGGATATTTTAACCTTTCATAATAAAATTTTAACACATGACCATAAAGGTTATTTTGTGTTTTTCTTTTCATTGTAACTAATGTTAATAGAAAGTGTCTTGATTTTTTTTATCTTGTTGTTACCAAACCATCATGTGGAAATACCACCCTGTGCTATTTATAAAATCCTTGTAAAGTTATTGACTTAGTGACAGAAGCTGAAAATAATCTCCATGAGTTAATTATTCCCCTAAAATGTAATTATTAGTAGGTTTTCTAAACAAACTCAAACTTATAAAAACACTGTATATTACTGTGAATGAGATGTTTTCTAATGAGAAGAATAATTTGAAGAAAGTGAAGAAAACAGTCTTCCATTTTCATTAAAAAATCCTGCTAGTATTCTTGCTGTTTACCTCAAAGATTTCAAATCTTGATTTGTAGTTTAAAACATATATTGATAAAGTGACAAGTAAATTTTTTTTGTAAGTTTTAATTTAGTTAACCACAAATTTCATGGTCAAGTCAGAATTCGGTAAGCTGATTGTCCTGATTTATCTATGTATCTTAAAATGACAGGATAGAATACACATTGGAAACAAAATAGAACAAAATGATAATAATTGTTCCTTCCTTGCTGAGGAGGGCCAAAAGACTACAGAAACTTGATCAATAGAAAGCTTCTGTTTATGTATCTGAACATTAGCGATGTTAAGTGTGTCTTAGTAAGGTTCATGATACACTCCCTGCATTTCATGCAGTTAGTGGGGGTGAATGGCAGAGAGCGGAGGCCTCTGCTGATCTCAGTGAACACAAGATGTCATTTTATGATATAGATTATATAATTATATCTAAGCAAGAGAAAGTACAAAACTATAGAAATATCTTTCACAGACCAACATAACTCTGAAAATTGGATATTATCATAAACATGAGAAAATAGATATTACAGTTAATTTTCTCTAAAGTGACAAATTCATCTTACCCAAAATTAGCACTCAGGTTCTTGTGAAAGTTTTCTTCCTTTTGTTACAATTCTTCTCTTTACTTCAGATGTCTAATGTAAGGTCACATATTTTATGATATGTCCTTTTGTTCCTGGTCCATCTATTAATACTATTTTCCCCACCATTATTCACATGATGCGTAGTATATACTTCAGGACACGAAACATTGAGAATAGCCTGAAGTGAAAACCAGTATAGTAAGGATGAACTTGATCTGCATTATCTGTCTTCTGAGAATTCTCAGGGGCTTCGCCCTCACCCCAGAACAAACTGGTTGTCACTTCTCATACTGAATGCTGAAATACGTATTCAGGTTTGTATATTTCTAAGGAATCAGTGAAAACCCAATTTCATTTACACTCTGATCAACCTAAACTTGACTTTTATGGATTTGATCTCTATATTTGACCTCTATTTTATTTCTTACATTGTACCATACTATCCCAAGCCCCATGATTGTTTCCATATTAAAGATTGTAAATCTAGCAAGTAAAAGTATAGGAAACCCATGATTGCTAATTTCATATTTCCTAGGATAAGGAATTCTCAGGTAGCTGGTAAAATATTATTTCAGGGTGTCTGTGAGGGTGTTTCCAGAGCAAATTAGTATTTGAACCAACAGACTGAGTAAAGGAGTTTGCCCTCATCATTGTAGGTTGGTGTTGTCCAATCCAATGAGGACCCGAATAGAATTAAAAGGAAGAGAAAGGGTGAAAATTCACTGTTTGATCCGGGATGTGCATTTTTTACCTTACCTCAGACATTGGTGCCTTTGGTTTTTAGGGCTTAGGGACCTTAGGCCTTTAGGGACCAGGACTTAGAGCAATGCTTCCTCTGATTCTCAGGCCTTGAGTTTGGACTCCAGTCCTACACCACCAGCTTTCCCTGGGCCTCCAGAATGCAGATGGTATGTTGTAGGTCTTCTCAGCCTCCAACTTGCATGACCCAAAACCTCATAATAAATTTTTTCATATATACACACATATATATGTATATCCATACCTATATCTTTATCTATCTATCCTACTGGTCTCTTTCCCTGGAGAACCCTGAGTTATATCATACTCGATTAAATTTAAATTTCAGATAAACAAGTACAAGCATACAGTCTTTCCATATTTACTTAAAATAGTATTTTCATGAATTAATTGGGACACATTTATAATGAAATTATTTATCTGATACTCACATTTGACTGGTGTTTTGTATTTCATCTAGCAGCTACAAAAAGGAAGACAGACCTACAGACACCATGATTTTAGACTAACAAGATGCATTTTGCTTTTCCACCTTCTGGAACTGTAAGATAAGAAATTGATGTGTTTGTGTGTTTACATACATTTGTGGTAATTTCTTTCAACAACAATAGGAAACTAATATAAGACTAGAATATGGTGTTGTCCCATGAGTAGATTTTTTTAAAAAAAATTAACACAAGTGTAATCCTTTTTACTTTTGGTTGGAAACGGCAACATTTCTTAAAATTTATAAGAGAACTCCATTGTATCATTCTACTACAAGTTATAGGGTATAAACCAGAATAACAAAAGCCCAGAAAGGATGAGATGAGCATGAAAATGTTTCCCAATTGTTTGTTTTGTTTTGGTGATTTGTTTTCACAGTAGGATAAAATTCACTTCAGTTCAGCTGTACATCAAACTAGGTGGGACAGAACAGTAAAGAAAGTCTTTCCAGAGGAAGACCCAGATACTGTGGAATACAGATAAAAGGCACCATATGCAGGCATGATTGTGGAAAGGTTGTGTTGGTTATTTTTATAGATTATTTGTTGCATAATATAATGCTGAGGTTGAATTTTTAGAATTTGTAAGAGTTCATCGAGTAAACCAAAAATAATTGGGTGAAATGAATATGAGGATCGTGGTAATGATTTTGACTACTGAAGGAAGATCATTGACGGTGGAAGAATTATTTTTTTTTCCAACACGAAGTTATAACTTTCCTCACTGCCATAAATAAGCACACTTTCCTCTTATATTGCCTGTAATTAATGTGTTCTTTCCCAAGCTGCCATTGGAATATCAGCAAACACCTTCCTCCTCTTCCACATCTTCATGCTCCTTCTGGATCAAAGGCCTAAGCCCGCTGACCTGACCTTCTGCCACTTGGCACTCATGCACATAACAGTGGTCTTTACTGTAGTGTTTTTCTTGTCTCTGAACCTATGTGAATCATTAGATTTTTGGAATGATTTCAAGTGTAAGGTGCTTTTCCATGAAGATAATAGTGATGGGCCTCTCTCCAAGTGCATCACCTGCCTCCTGAGCATGCCCCAGGCCATCCCCATTAGCCCTAAAACTTTATGGTTGGGGAGGTTTGAACATAAATGCAAAAATCACGTTATCCATGTTTTCTTTCTTTTATGGTCTTTGCATTTGTCTATTATGTCCTGATTTTCAACACTATAGCTTCTTTTAATGTGATCCAGACAAATCTACTGAACATCAGTGATTACTGCCCACTTTTCCCCATAAACTACATCATCAGGGTGTTATATTCACCCTGACAACATACAGGGATGCCTTCTTTCTAGGAATTATGTTGCTCCCAAGTGCAAACATAGTGATTTTCCTCTTCAGGATCAGAGATGAACCCAGCACCTTCAGAGGACCAGCCTCTCCCCAAGAACCTCCCCAGAGAAAAGGGCCAGTGAGACCATTCTGCTGCTGGTGAGTTTTTTTGTGGGCATGTTCTGGGTGTAAGCCATGCATACACAAGTAAAATATTTTCACACAGATATTTTGTGGCAGACAATAGTGTCTCATGAGAAATCCCAAGTTTCTTATTTCAGAATATACTCTGACCTCAGCAATATGCCATATTTAAATAATTGTAGAATTTAATAATTTTAATATCTAAATAATAAATTTGTGTATTGAACAAATTTCTAAAGGAATAATCTTCCACTTTAGTGAAAAATACTATTATGGCCAGAAATAATAAATTTTTTAGCTATTCTAAGTTGGTTTTTTGAATTAGTTACCTGAGTTTAGATTTGTATACCAATCACCATACTTCCTCCTTAACACTTCCCTGACTCCTTAAAAGAATCTCACTTTGGATTTTCTTATTTAATCCAAATGGTATTTTAAGTGATCTAAAGTTATATTTGCATGTGGAAAGATCATACTTTTTGGTTATACTTTGACTGCTAGATTTATCATTATTTCACAGTTGATAGAAAATATAACCTGTAAAGGATTTCTGCTTTCATGACATTATTCACAAGTTTGGAGCCTAAAGCCTTGCAATTCTCAAGATTTTTTTCTAGGAATTGAAAATAGTATGTATGATCTATTTACTGTAAAAATTTGTTATTCATGTGTCTTTATGCCTAGCTAATCAATCTTGCTAATAAAACTAGCATGTGTTGTGTTAATATTTCTTACATATCCAAACAATACATTTTGTGATAGTCTTAACGTCACCTATAATAATTGTAAATGTGACAACTTATCCTTCTATTCAATGGATCTTTGTGCTATATATTTAAAACTATTACATTAAAGATATATGTGTAAGTAGCTTAGGAAAATACACAATATACTCTATGTGTTATATAAATATTAACTACTCTGATTCATCAAATGATACCAGTCTTCACCTACAATGTTACTTTGTATTTTACCCATTATAAGTTTCATTTTTTTGTTTTATAAATATTGGCACAAAATAGGGACAGTAGGCTCAGTCTGCCATCATTTGATAAATGCCAAAGTCAAATGGCACAATCTCCTATTTTCTTTAGATACAATACCTCATTTGTCTTATACTACTCTCAGTAGTAGGTACATCAACTTTTTCCCCTTCCAATATAAGATGACCCTGAGATTGTGCATTCAGATTGCCTCAAAGCCATGACAATTTGGAAACATGGAACACTAACAACTATAAACAAATCCATATAAGACTAAAAGTTACCAAAATAGACTCAAGATGATACAGTATGTGTTAACAGACCCATAACAACTAAAGAGATTAAATTAATAAAAAATGTCATGCAAAGAATATCCCACATCCAGATGGTGTCACAGATGCATTCTGCCAAGTTTTAATGAAGAATTAATACCAATGCTTTACACACACTCTCCAAAAAAAAGAAAGGAACACTTCCCAATTCAATCTACTAGGCCAGAATTACTATAATACAAAAAGTTTTCAGAAGCATAACAGGGAAAAATCCAAAAAACTACACAACAATATTCTTCCTGAATATAGACAAAGAAATCCCTTACATAACACTAGCAAACCAAATCCAATAACACATAAAAAGGATTATATACCTTGACAAAGTGGGATTGTGCCACAAATATGTAGCTTGTGTAACATCAGGAAAACTAACGTATCCATTCACACCTATATTTTCAAAGTATTCCTCATTTCCCTGTGTATGTGTGCCTGTGTGTGTGTGTGGTGGTAAGAACACTTAACATGGATAGATGTGTTATCTTAATTGTGGTGATGTATCACAGGTGTATACCAAACCCCGTCAAATTGAATATATTAAATATGCATTTTTTGTATATCAATTATACTTCAAAGCTATCAAAACCAATTTAATATACCAGTATATCTTACTGGTAATATATCAGTATAGCTTACTGATACCATATCAGTAAGACAAAGGAAGATCAAGATGTGATAATCTCACTGACACAGAAAAAGAGCGTTTCACTAAAACCATCTCATGATTAAAATCCTAAACAAAGAATTGAACAGACCTTCCACAACGTGAAAAAGGACACTTACAGAAAACATACAATAAATATCACACTAGTGGAAAGAAAGTTTGTTTTCCCCATAACATTGGGAACAAGACACAAATATTCACTTTTAGCACTCCTGGGCAACATCGTTCTGGAGGATTTAACTAAAAAAAAAAATCATGCAAGAAAACATGAGGAAAAGGACTCCAGATTGCCAAGGAAAGAGTAAAATTGCCTTTTGATATCCAAGAAATAATTTCATGTGTAAAACAAATCCTGAGGAGTTCACTAAAAACTCACTTTAAGTTATAAATTAGTTTAGCAGTGTTGTAGACTATGAGACCAACATACAAATATCAATTGTATTTCTTTACACTAGCTATGAACATCCTGAAAATATAAATTTAAGAAAAGCTATTAAAAATAGAACCAAAAAGAATGAAAACATAGGGAAGAAATTGTCAAAAATGTGTTCCAATTTTAAACTCAAAAATACTAGTTTTTAAAAATTATAATAAAAAGGAAAAAATCACAATTATTAAAATTTGGTAATTTTAATAGACATTTTGCCATTTGTCATAGTAGGAAAAACCAGAAGAGACCACATAGTGTATGGTTCCAATTATAAGACATGTCCAGAAAAGGGGGATGCCTAGATTCAGAATGGAGATTAATGTTTGTCTAACATTAGGATAGTAAGAATGAGGAGTGACCTCAAATAGTATAAAGTTTTTGGGGGAGTTAATAGAATGTGCTTAAAACAGACTGAGATGATGCTTCCATAACTCTATAAATAAACTACAAAGTGTGGGATGGACACTTAAAACATGGAATTTCTGTGGCTAGGCAGGCTGGGTCCTGACATCTAGGCTTCTGGGAGGCCCCTAAAGTCCAATGAATACATCCCAGGAGTTCAGGGATTAGCAGCCGCCACCTGCTCATTGGTACCCAGGTCTGGAGCTTCCAACCAGGAAACAAGCAAGCAGTACAGGCTCCTTCTCCTTGCATCAGGGAGCAGCGCAGCAGGGAGCAGCGCAGCAGGGGGCTGCGGGCTGAGCCAGGGCACCAGGCCCACTGAGCCCAAAAGTGGCAGTGGGCAATGGCCTGGCTGGCCTCTGCCCTGCACCTGAGTATCTGGGACCACAGCGCTTGGGGTGGGATAACAGCGGGTCACACAGGAGTAGCCAGATGCATCAGGGCTGCCAAGCACACGCTAAACTCAGAGGCCCTCCTCCAAGGTGGTGGCAAATGACATCCACATGCCAAAAGTTGAAAGTGGATCGTTATGCTATGGCAGCAAGAACAGATAACACAGTGGCAAGGCATCCTAATCCCCCACCCAACTGAAAAAGGAGACCCAACTGACGCTTCCCCCAGCTGGGCAAGAAAAGGCAGCCAGATAGGCTCAGTGCATCAGGGATTGTACCTGATCCCTCTGACAATCCAAGGTTACCAGCCCCCCATGCACAACATGACCTGAGAGGAATAGATCTGGAGCCCTGGGGACAATTTGTGACTATTTGGAGCTGCCCTTCTTCCCCATAGGGCCTGAGACTCCCTTCCCCTCCTAGAAATGCCGGGACAGCCAGACAGCACCTGCAAGAGGGAACCTGGCACAACCAGAGGCCCGTTCCAGGAAGATGTACATACATGTGTTACAATGTATTCTTCCTGTGTTCTCCCCCCAGGAGAAGAGTGTCAGGGTCTCCACGTGATGGGCTCACACACTCTGATAATAAGACTCACCAAGCCTGAAACGTCACTGGAGGATGGGTAAGTGTGCAGACCCAGGAAAGTTCTCCTAGACAAGAGGAACCTGCTCCTGCATGCGGACACTACTGGGGATTCCAGGGAGAGCAGCCCTTGCTGTGAAGTCACTCTCTGCAGCTCACTTCCCTGTTCTGGAATTCCAGGTAGGCTCTCTACTTGTGCTCTGGTGAACTTCAGAAGCCAGCATAGAGATAACACACATTAGACTTAAAGAAAATGACACGATACAACTGAACAGCCTATTTATAGACTCCATTATTCAAATGAGGGCTTCTGGAATACTTGTTGTGATTCGATAAGATGAACCCCATATGCCAACTCTGATTGGGTAATACTTCCTGACGTGTTATCCAATCTCAGTTGGTCTATGGGTTTCGACTCATCCAATCACAATGTGTCTTCCAGTACATCCCATTTGAATTTTTTTTCTTTTTCTTTTTCTTTTTTTTTAAGGCTAGTCAAGTGAATGGGCTGCCCAGAGCTGCAGTCGCCATTTTCTCTTGGGAGCTGTGGTTGTCATAGTCGTCCAGGGGATTCCTGAGTGGCGCCTTTCCCCAGCCAGCCGAACTGGGCATGTGTGGCACAGCATGGCCGGGACTAGCCTGAAGACACTCCTTTTCCTCCCGCCATTACCGTGAGAGCGCGGTACAGCCCTGCACCCTAGCGATACGCGCAGCCGAGGGCATCCTGGCTGGCGGCCGTGGAGCCCCGTGGACTGGGAACAGGGAGTCTTGCGGAGAGGGGCAGGTAAGGACAGATCAGCGGGTACATGGGAGGGACCAGGGCCCTGGCAGGTGGAGGCCCCGGGACCGGCACCAGGTGCTTGGGGGGGGATGGCTCGCCAGGTGTGAGTGGCATCGCAGGTCCAGTGCTCGGGTTGTGCTGTTCCCCCTGCTCGAAGGTTGCGGCCCTGGCGGTTTGTGTGGCGCCAGAAGCTGCAGGCCCACTAGCCAAGTGCGAGACCCCTGTGGGGAACTGAACTGGGACTGGAGTCCTCAACCCCTCCCCTGGGCCCCAGTTCCTGGCCAACTTTGGACAAAGGGAGAGGGTGGGCTTCGGAGAGTGGCTGTTGAGTGTGTCAGCTGAAGCCCAGCCACTGCACCACAGCAGGCAGCATGAGGAGGTGACACACTGTGGTATCACCCCTACCCCTACCATTTTTTTTATGCCGGGTGGGCTTAGGGGCCTGCTCCCAGGGGGGTGGGCACCCAACACCAGGTGGAGGATGGGTCTCAGGGGTGTGGGGTCGTGGTCAAGGTCCAGCGGGACATGGAGGGTCCTTTAGGAGGAGCACGGGGCCAGGGGAGGGGAGGGTGCACTGGCCTCACCTTGCACAGGCACCAAGATGACCACGGCCGCCAGCCAAGCCAGGCCCAGAGCTCCTGGTGTCATCCTGCCCACACCCACCCTGCCAGGCTCCAGGAGGCAGGGCAGAGAGCCATAGCCTGGCGGGTGACTGCGAGGAGCCGGTCCCTGGGGATAGCCAGCTCCCAGACTGGGTGAGAGAGCTGCACACACCCCCATCCCCAGCTGGGCAGCCCAGTACAGGGAGTTACCCCATGAGAGAAAGGGATAGGGCAAGGTAAGCCAATTGGCTTGAGTGTGGTTTACAAATGAATGAGCTGGGAGTAGAGCCACCTCTGGCTGGGAGTTGGGGGCTAGGGGTTGCCTGGACCTAGCAGCTGAGTGGTCCAGAAGGGGCGAAGGTGTCTCTGGAGGTGTGGCTGCTGAACCCTTGCCTCAAGGGACTTGCTGGTAATTGGTGGAGAAGAAGGGACCCCGGGAGGTGTTGCCTGAATGAGGGGCCCCAGAGCTCCCTATGAGGACCACCTGGGGTCATCCTCAGGCAGGTCAGAGCCCCCCAGAGGGAAAGACACTGCCCCCAGCTGAGAAGCAGCAGGCACTGGAACATGGGCCCTTCACTGGGCCGTTGCCCACTCGCCCTCTCCTGCATTGCAGGTGCTCTGTGCTGGGGAGGTGAGGAAAAAGGGAGAACTAGGGTGGAAACACAGGTTGGGCTAGATTCTCGGCACACAGGTTGGCTGTGGGTGGTGCCTGCTTCCCACCAAGCCCTGCCCCCAATAGGTAGGTGAGTGATTAAGGCCTGGGGGATGGGGTCAGGATTCCCTTGGGGTGGAGGACGGGCTGGGCCATGGAGTTGGATCTGGATGCCTGGCCCTGGGCTCAGGGTGTCAGACTGGGGGTGGTGGGGGGATGCCCATGCTGCAGGTGGGGAGATTGAGGTACAGGGCTCTGGGCATTCCAGCAGTGTTGAGGAGGCTGGAGCTGGCCTGTGAGGGACTTTGGTATTGATTCTGGGTGAGCTGACCACCAAAGGTGAGAGCACAACAGGGCAGGGGGCCCAGGTGGCTGCCTTGGGGTGGATGGGCCTAGGGGTTAAGGGAACCAGCTAGTGAATGTCTGGTCCAGAGGGAGAGGAGGGTGGCTGAGGGGGGACATAAAGCAGGTGCTAGCAGAATTTCCTGGCAGATGGGCTGTGGGTGTGGTAGAGCAGTAGGTTACAATGCCTGGGGAGTTTGGCCTAAAACAGTGGCAGGTGGACTTTGCCCAGCCATAGAGGGGCTAGTTGGGGAGGTGGAGCTTGGAGTTTTGGAGAAGCTCAGTTTGAAATGCTGAGAGGTGTGCACGTTCACATGAGGGTCATCATGGGATAGGTTTTGGGGTGGAAGTTACAACCTGGGGACTGATAATATGTGGGCTGAGCCCCTGGGCCACTTGGGGTGGAGCAGGCAAGGAGGTGAGCATCAGCCAGCCAGGGAGACAGAGCTGGGGGGAATATCAGGGGAGCAGATCCCATCCCAGGGAGAGGAGTGGATGGGGGGAAGAGCAGATCCGAGGAGAGGATGGAGATTTTCTGGCTCACCAGTCCTCTCAGCCCCAGACCTGACCACACCCTCTGGTGCCTTAACCCTGAATCCCTGATTGCCCCTGTTCTCCTGGCCATCCCAGGCAGGTGTTCCATGTTTTGACCCTTGTGGACTCAGGCTGTGCGGGTAACTGGAGTGTCACCTCTAAAAGGCACCATCTGGCAGTGGGCAATATTGAGTCCTTGTGGTCTCTTGGTCCTGGGAAATAGCCCCTGCCACAGCCTGCTGGGCTTGTTCTGTCACCCCAGGGATCTCTGCCTCCTCACCCCGGGAGGCCTGGAGGGCAGCTTAGAGCTCTAGGAGGTGCCTCTTCTCAGCTTTTGTCCACAGTGCTCCCACGTGTGCCTCAGTGTCTTCCTTCAAGAGATGGGTTTGTACCTGTGGGTGGATGGCAGCAAGGTTATCATGGGAAGGGGCTGCCTCCCTCCTATGTCCTGGGCCCCTGGTGCTCCCCTCCTGGGGGCTGGCAGTCCAGCCTCCCCGAGAGTCCTGGCAGGAAGGCAACCCCTGCAGCACCCCCCACGAAGGAGAAAAACCAGTTGGGCTGTGAGGGGGTGGGCAGTGGTGGCAGCCCTGGAAACCAGGATGGGGAGGAGGTGGGGTCCCCAGGAGGGTGCCTGCCAGGCACTGGAGTTCTACAGAGGGTGTTGTAGGGTCTCAGATCCTAGTAGGCTGATGCCACCCAAGCTGATTCCAGGGCTCCTGGTTCTGCGGGTGGCTGGGTTCTGTCTCCTGGTAAAGTGTTCCCAAGGCCTGTCCTGGCTCATCCACCCAGCTGGTCTGCCTGCTGGGTCCTGGCCACGCTCCCCCTATAGGCCTGCCCAGTGTGCCTCCCTGGGTAGGTGGGGGCTCCCCTGGGAAATGCTCTTATGCAGTGAAGGCTCCCAGGCCAGGATGGTACACCCTAGACCTTTTAGCAGGAACAGTCTTCGGAGAGAGGCAGACAGACAGGAGAGGGGACACATGATCCAGCCCTGAGAATGTCTGGGGTGGGGGCAAACATGGTGTTGAGGCTTCTGAGAGCCTTAGCTGTAGGTTTTTCACTAACTCCTTTAAGCAGGTCTAGAAATTTCCTTTGTATTTCTAGTTCCCAGGGAGCTTCATCAAGAGGATGTTGAATTTGTCAAATGCTCTTCCGTGTCTATAGAAGGGATCTTTTTGTGGTTGTTCTTTATTCTGTTATTTTTGTGTATTGCATTGATTAGTTTTTGCATGTTAAGTCAATATTGCATTTGTGAAATAATCCCCTGTGGTCATGGTGTTCAATCATTTTTAAATGTTACTGGATTCAGTTCCGTAGTAATTTTTTGAGGATTTCTATGTGTGTATCCATCAAGGATATTCATCTGTAGTGTTCTCTACTTGTGATACTTTTGTCTGGCTTTAGTGTCAGGGTACTACTGGTCTGATAGAATGAATTGGGAATAGTATTCTATTTTCTGGAAGGGTTTGGGAAGGGTTGGTATTGATTTTTCACTAAATGTTTAGTAGAATTTATCAGTTAAGCCATGTGGCTCTGGGCTTCTCTTGGTAAGATTTTTAATTAATTGAATCTCTTTATTGTTATGTGTTATTCATATATTCTGTTTCTTCTTGGATTTACTTTGGTAATTTATGCCTATCAAGGTGTATTTAATTTTACTTTAACTCTTCTTAGAGGTAGACTTTTCTTTTACGCTTTCTTTATTTTCTTATATAAGAAAACTTACAAGACAGGAGGGCATGTCCTTGTTCCAACCAGCACTTGCCCCTCCCTTGGGTAGTCACCTTGAAAAGATTTGTTCAGTTCTTGGAGTCTCAGTCGTTCATTAACTGTAAAATGTATTTCATCAGTAGAGTTTGAAAGATAAGATAAAATATTTCCAAAGAGGCAAGAAAGAAGTGAATTTTGAAAGCAAATTAAATATTTAGTTTTAAATTTCATTTGTTAAAAATTCCTATTTGCCTTTTTCCTTCCCCTGAGCATGTGTAGTAAGTTTCTGAGGTCTGTTCTTTTCTTTTGGGTGATTTTAAATGGAATTCCATGGCTTCTATTCATGTAATGCTACCAGGGAAAAGAAATAGGAAAAATCTCTCTTTCATTATGGCCACAGAAAGTATATACATTTTCATTTTAAAAATTGTGGTAAATATGTTATATTGGCTGCTCAGGCCAGTGCCCACCATTTTCTGTTCTTTGAGGCCAGCTTGCCTTCACTCCATGCTGGCTTCTGCAGTTACCCAGAGCACAACTAGACAGCCTACCTGGAATTCCAGAACAGGGAGGTGAGCTGCAGAGAGTGACTTCACAGGAAGGGCTGCTCCCCAGGTGTGTCTGCAGGCAGGAGCAGGTTTGCCTTGTCCAGGAGAACTTTCTGGGGTCCACATGCTTCTCCATCCTCCAGTGACATCTCAGGCCTGGTGAGTTTTATTGTCAAAATCTGTGAGCCCATCTGTGGGGACCCTGACCACAGGTCCGGGACACTTTTCTCCTAAGGAGAGAAAAAAGGAAGAATACATTGTAACATATAATGTGTATGTACATATTCCTGGAATGGGCCTCTTGTGCCAGGTTCCCTCTTGAAGGTGCTGTCTGGCTGTCCTGGCATCTCTAGGTGGAGAGGGGAGTCTCAGGCCCTGTGGGGAAAAACAGCAGCTCCAAATATCCATGAATTGTCCCCAGGGCTCCAGATCTATTCCCCTCAGGTCATGCTGGGCATGGAGGGCCAGTCGCCTTGGGTTGTCAGAGGGCTCAGGTACAATCCCTGATGGACTGAGTCTACCTGGCTGCTTGCTCTTTCCAGGTTGGGGTAAGAATCAGTTGGGTCTCCTTTTTCAGTTGGGTGGGGGACCAGGATGCCCTGCCACTGTGTTATTTGTTCTTGCTGCCATAGCATAAGGATCCACTTTCAACTTTTGGCATGTGGATGTCATTTGCCACCACCTCAGAGAAGGGCCTTAAATCTAGAAAGTGTGCTTGGCAGCCCCTGGTGCATGTAGTCACCCCCCGTGTGACCCACTGGACCCCACCCCAGGCACTGTGTTCTCAGATGCTCAGGCAAAGGGCACAGGCCAGCCAGGCCCTTGCCCACTGCCACTCATGGGCTCCATGGGCCTGGTGCCCTGGCCTGCCTGCTGGCTCCCTGCTGCTCTGTTCCCTGAAGGGAGGAGAACAATCCTGAGCCACCTGCCTGAACCCTGGTTGCAGGCTCCAGGACTGCAGGTGAGGAGCAGGAGGCGGCCGCTAATCCTTGAACCCTTGGGATGTAATCACTGGACTTTAGGGGCCTCTAAGAAGCCTAGATGTCAGGACCCAGCCTGCCCAGCCACAAAAATCCCATGTTTTTGGTGTCCATTCCATGCTTTGTAGTGCATTTGCAGAGTATGGAACCATCATCTCAGTCTGTTTTAAGCACATTTCCATTAACCCCCCAAAATTTCCTGCTATTTATGGTCACTCCTCATTCTCACCCTAGTGTTAGACAACCATTGATCTCCGTCCCGTCTGTAGGCCTTCCTCTTTTCTGGACGTGTCTTATAATTGGAACTATACAGTATGTGGTCTTTGCTTCTGGTTTCTCGCTATTGGGTTTTTTTTTTTTTTCCAGGTTCATTCCTGTTGTAGCTGTATCATTACTTAATTCATTTTGGTTGCTGAGTTGTATTCCATTATAAAGCTGAATCTCATTATTTCCTTATACTCACTGGTTGATGTTGGGGTGTTTTTCCACATTTGACTATCATGAATAGTGCCGCAGTGAACCTATGTGTGGACCCCAGTTTTCTTATCTTTGGGGTGCGTAACTGAGAGCAGAGCTTCTGGGTCAGTATGGTAATTCCATGCAAAACATTTCGAGAGACTGCCAAATTGTTTTTCAAAGTGGCTGCACTGTTTCACACTCTCATCAACAAGGTATAAAGGTCCATATTTCCCAAACCCCTGCGAGCACTATTTTTTTCTGTTGTTGAATTAGTCATTCTACTCGGTGTCAAGTGTTACCTCCCTGAGGTGTTGATTAGCATTTCCCCGATGACTAATATAAGCATATTTTTACATATTTATTCACAGTTTGTATATATTTTTGGCAGTGACAAAATGTCTATTATTAATAGAATTATTACCTCATTTTAAAAATTGTGATTTTTTCTTTTTATTATAGTTTTAAAAAACTGGTATTTTTTAGTTTGGAGCACATTTTTGAAAATTTCTTCCCTATGTTTTCACTCTTTTTGCTTCTATCTTGAATGCTATTGTTTTCTTAATTATATTTTTGTTCATAGGTAATATACAGAAATACAATTGATGTTTGTATCTTGATCTCATAGTCTGCAACATGTATTACTTGGGGTAGGTTTTTAGTGAACTCAGGATTTCTTTTACATATAAAATTATGTCTTGGACATCAAAAAGCAATTTTACTCTTTTGCTTCGCAATCTGGAGTCCTTTTTTTCATATTTTCTTATGTACTTTTTTTTAACCTAAATATTCTAGTACAATGTTGCTTAGAAGTGGTTAAAGTGAATATTTGTGTCTTGTTCCCAATCCTGTGGGGTCAAATATTCTTTCTTTCCACGAGTGTGATGTTTGCTGTAGGTTTTCAGTAGATGTCCTTTATCAGAAGGTCTCTTATAGAAGGTCTCTTCAATTTCCAGTTTGTTTAGGATTTTAATCATGAGATGGCTTTAGTCAAATGTTCTTTTCTGTGTTGGTGAGATTATCATATCTTGATTTTCCTTTATTTTATTGATATGGTATATTATATTAATATTGTTTTTTAAAGCTTAAGTAAGATCTAATTGATATACAAGAAAACTGCATGTTTAATATATTCATATGTGATGAGATTGGATATCTCATCAAATGGAGATATGCTATATCACCACGGTCAAGATAATACATCATTTATCCATATTAAGTGTTCTTGTCACAAAATACCCACAGTGTCTCTCTCTCTCTCTCTCTCTCTCACACACACACACACACACACACACACAGAAATGAGGAAACTTTTAAAAGTATAGGTGTGAATGGATACATTAGTAGTTTTCTAGATGTTACACAAACTACAAATTTGTGGCACAATCCCACTTGGTCAAGGCATATAATCCTCTTACTAATATGTTTTTGGATTTGGTTTGCTAGTATTATGTAAAGGATTTCTTTGCCTACATCCAAAAGGGTTATTTTTCTGTAGTTTCTTTTTGTTTTCCTGTTACGCTTCTGTGTACTTTTATATTATAGTAATTCTTGCCTAGTAGATTGAATTGTGATGTGTTCCCTTTTTTTTTTTTTGAGAGTTTGTGTGAGGGATGGGTATTATCAATAATTCTTCATTAAAAATTGGCAGAATGCCTGAGCAATATTATCTAGATCTGGGATATTCTTTGCATGACCATTTTAATTAATTTAGTCTCTTTATTTGTTATAGATTTGTTTATATAATCTATTTCTCCTTGACTTTGTTTTGATAATCTTTGTCTTTATATGAATTTGTTTATAATTTATTACTGTTTCATGTTTCTAAATTGTCATGGAAGTTGCTATTTAAAATAATGCGAAAGAATAAGAGTCTAAGTCTGTCTATGAATACTCTGTCTTTCGGCTGTAACTTGCCATCCCTACCACTCAGATTTGTATAAGACAAGGGAGGTATTGTATCTAAAGTAAACTAGATTGTGCCATTTGACTTTGGGATTTGTCAAATGATAACAGACTGAGCCTACTGTCCTTTTTTATGTCTAATATTTATATAATATTTGGGTCATTAAATATGAAATGTCTGATTTCGAATCCAAAGTTTAGTTTATAAACAAGAAGCAGTACAATTAATCAAAGTATGCGCCTAAACTATCAACACGGTTTTGCCATCTTAATGGTAGCTGGTTTATGCCGGCAGCGAAGAAGCCGGGAGAGCGAGTGGAGATGAAATTGCAAAAGGTGTTTTTTGCAGCTTGTTGATAATTGAATATTTTTCCTTGCAAAAGTGGTCCAAAGCCTGGAAGAAGTGGTAGTCAGTTGGTATAAGGTCTGGTGAATACAGTGGATGATAGAGTTTCCAAATCCAGCCTCTGTAGTTTGAGCAGTGTCATTTGTGTGACATGTGGTCGAGCGTTGTCTTATAAGAGGATTGGCCTATCTCTATTGACCAGTCTTGGCTGCTTAATCACAAGCACCCTCATCATGTTGTCCAACTGCTTGCAGTAGACATCTGTTGTAATCGATTGACCAGGTTTCATGAAGCTGTAGTGGATAATACCAGTGCTGGACCAAACAGACACCATTAGATTTTTTTGATGAGTATTTGGTTTTGAACTGTGTTTCAGCACTTCTTCTTTATCCAACCGTTGTGCTGAACACTTGCGATTGTCCAAAAGAATCCATTTTTCATCACATGTAAAATACGGTGTAGAAATGGTTCACCTCTATGTTGTGATAGCAAATAAAGGCAAGCTTTGAGACTATTTCTCTTCTGATGCTCATTTAATTCATGAGGTACCCATCTATCCAGCTTCTTTACCTTGCCAATTTGTTTCAAATGGTCCAATATTGTTGCAATAGTAACGTCAAACCTCGCTGCTAATTCACCTGTAGGTTGAGATGGATTCGCTCCCACTACAGGTTTCAGCTCATCATTATCCACCTTGGTCTCAGATCGCCCACGCGGCTGATTTCCAAGATTAAAATCACCAGAAGGGAACTTCTTAAACCATCTGTGTACTTTGCATTCATTAGGCACATCCTTCCCAAACACTTCATTGGTATTTTGAGCTGTCTGCATTGGTTTTCTGGAGGTCTAAGACAACATGAGAAGCCTGAAAAAAAAAAAAAAAAACTTTTAGCTTATTAAAAACAAACCAAAATACAAACAAAAACAAAACATAAAAACCCATCAAAATATAATTATTTCAAAAGAAAAATTATAAAAAGCCAGTCTACTTTTCTTCCTACAACAAAATTATTGCATCATGATGTGCATGTATTTTAATATAGCTAATATTTCTGATGTGATGTGGGGCAAATCCTCCTCCCAAGTCATCAATCTTAAATCTGTGAAAGGGGGCACAATGTGAGAAGGTATCTTCTCTTTCACTGGCACCCACATTCCCCGCGCTGCAATCTCGGTGGCTCCTCCTTCCTGGGACACCCTCCTTGCTCTTGCCCTTCCTCCATCCCACCGTGCTTGTCAGTCTTGCATAGGGGATTCCTGTGATACTGTGTGTAGAGTATCTGGGTTTGTAGCTCCTTGAGGTACGGTTCCCACATGATCTGGTCTGATGAACCTCATCTTGGATCACCTCCCTCTGGTGTCATGCAGTGGCCTTCCACTGTTCAGTCCAGTCTAGCACTCTCTCAGTGCCCTGTAGCCTACTGGCCTTCTCCAGGGCCTTCTGTTTTCCCCAGGCAACAGCATTTTTGTGGTATTACCCTGTTGGGGTAGATCTCACTCAGGCCACCCATTTTCCTGCCTCAACCCTTTCTGCACTGGTCCCATCTCTCAGGATCTTATTTGATGCCCTGCCCTCTTCCAGCACTCCACTCACCTGTCCAGGCTTCTTAGGACCTGCCTGGTTACAAAATTGCCCCTGGAGACCACCAAGAAAGGGCTTGCCATCAAGGGGCAAACCCAGGAGTAACGGACATATGATTGGACCTCACCTTGGTCAAACATTTCCTAGAAAAGATTTTAGAAGGAGTCAGAAACCTTCCCCCTTTTCAAGCAGATGCACAGAATCAAAACCCTTTATTTCTATCTAAAAAAAACAGACTGAGATTTGATGTCTGAGAAAACATTTTGGCCAATGTGGCCTGTATTACTAATGTGATCACATAGACAGAATAACCCTATGCTTTTCTAGGTAATTTGGTGACTTTATAATTTATTTTAAACTTTAATTGTGGTACAATATACCTAATATAAAATTGAACATCTTAGACACTGTGAAGCATACAGTACAGTAGTGTTAAGTGTATTCACACTGTGTGAAACCAATCTCCAGAACATTTTTACACCCATTAAACCACAACTGTCTACTTCCTCCTACCCTGCAGCTTCTGGCAGCTACCATTTTACTTTTTGGGTCTATGAATTTGACTCATCTAGGTACCTTATTATATAGTTTACTTTAAAAAAAAAACCCAAAGTAGGTCTAGCATAGAGAAAGAAGCTACACTTGGTTTTAGGAAGCACCTAAACACTGATTCTAAAGCCTGTGCTCTTCTTCACTATACACTTCGTTCATTTATTCATTCAGGACACCATGTGTTCTAGATTCCGTTTAGGTCTGAGAGAGACGGTGTTGAATATATTAGTCGTGTGGACATTTCTGTAGTTTTCTGAGTTCAGTAAGCTATTTCATAATTTCTTGCTTTTTAGCTCCTGCTCATTGGCCTGGAAGGCTCCCTCCCTCCCCTTTTGCCCATCTGTCTGAAGAACTTATTTATACCCAGTGTTTCTAATGAGCTCACATGTAATCTCCTTTCAAAAATCCTTCCACACTCTATAGCCCACAGTTTTTTTCTTCGTGCTATACTTTATCCCAAATCTATAGTTACTTTACTAAATGTATTAGTTCTCATCTAAGTTACTTGAGAACAGGAAATATATCTGATCCATCTCTACATTACCAGTACCTGGCACAGTATGGACAAATGTATGTTTGGTAAATGTTTGCTGGCTGACTAGATGTCTGACCAGTTAGCACTGATGTTGTTCTTCTGCTTACATCATTATATAAGCCCTTACGTCATTCAGAAACACAAACAGATTTCATCACATACTGTCTGAGCTAGATCAGTATTGACCTGAGTCCTTTTCCCTATCAAAGAATACATAGACCAATAAAATCAAAAGTTGGTTTGTTGATGATATTAACAAAATGAATAAACTTCTATCTAGCTGGACTAATCAAGGAAAAAAAAGAGGAGACAGAAATGACCAATATAACAAATAACAGTGGGACATCACTACAGATCACACAGAGATTAAATGGATCACATTTATAAACACTTTTTAAATAAATTTGGCAGCTTAAGACAAATGTATAACTTCTGTGAAGACATAAATTTCTAGAAACAACAAAACAAAAAATAGAAAATCTGCATAGCCTTGTATCTACTTTAAAAATCAAATTTGTAAATGAAAAAGTTTTCCCAACATAACCCTCCTGGTTCAGGTGGCTTTTTTGAGTAATCTGTCAGATATATACAGGAGTCCTCTTTTCTCTGCAGGAGATTCATTCTGAGACTCCCAGTGGATGCCTAAAACCACAGATAATACTGAACCCTCTATGTACTTTGTGCTTTCTTATACATCTGTATCTTTAACAAAGTTTAATTTATAAATTAACCAAATTAAGAGAATAACAACAATAACAAAGAATAAAATAGAAAAATTATAACAACATGTCAATATCACTACTCTTGTGTTCTTGGGCCATTATTAAGTAAAATAAGAGTTACATGAACACACAAACATCTTTACCTCCTCAGTCTATCTGATATCTGAGATAACTACTCAGTGATTAATAAGAAAGTAGCACATACAGTGTGGACAGGCTGGACAAAGGGATGATTCAGGTCCCAGGTGGAATGGAGCAGGACAGTGAAAGATTTCATCATGCTACTCACAATGACACAAAAACTTAAAACTTATGAATTTTTGGTTTTAAAAATGAGGGTTGTAGTTAGTCACTGGTAACAGATCAGTCACAGTGAGTAACCGAGCTGTTCCTAGAACTGCTCCAGCATTTATCTCACACTAGCCCCTTGCATCATCCTGTGACTGAATGCTCATTATGACATGTCCATGCCCCTCCCTAGGCCCCACTGACCAGGGAAGTGGTCTTAGTTTCCAGGTTTAAGAGTGATCATGGGAAATAGCAAAAAGAAGAAATGGGGCTGTAACGTTAGCGTCTGTTCCTGGTGTACCATGTAGCTTTGCCCCTCAGTAGGCAAAGACTGATCAAAGGCTTAGGATACAGTTGGGGGTTAGGGCCTATTAGAGCAGTTCTGAAGCAGGAATTGGGAAAATGGGAAAACGTCAGTGCCCCAATCTCCTCACCTTACTATACTTTTCAGAGCCCCTTTACATCATTTATATCACAGCTTGAATATACATGATTAGAGAAGTTATATCAATTTTACCAATGAGGACACTGAAGACCAGAGAGGGAACTAGCACAGGCAGCCAGTGGGTGACAAAGCAGGTGGGACTAGAATTGGGCCAAGAGGAAGGGGCAGGTAGGAGGGAGCACAAAATGGCACAAAGCACGGATCAGTAGAATTAACTCCTCCTATCCCTCTGGACATGGTCATGTAGGGGGTGCTCCAGAGCAGAACTTTCCTTTTCATAGTTTACCTCTTGGTCCCTCGTCCACTGGTTTGAAGCCTTACTCTTAACTGGAATCAGAAACACAGAGCCAAAGCTGGTAGGATGACTGCCCACACCTGAGTGCCTAATGACTAGATTTGGACTTTCTTGCTCTTTACCTGAGATGCCAACTCCATGTTGGATGATTAAGGAGGCTGCTGCACCCTCCTTTCTTTGGTCTGATGTAGCACCCCTCTCTGCTTAACATTCCTGGTTTCTTTGATCACTATCCAAATCATAAGCCCCTTTGTTCTCCTGTTGTCTGTGGTACTCTCGTCACCATGATATTCTGATTTTTCTCTTTTAACCCAACATCCTTTTCCTTTCATACTTCATAAAACTGTAAGTTATATTCTCTGGAAGTCCAGCTACTTGATTAGCAAACCTCCCTATTTCCTTAGACTGTTTCTTTACTCACAGTTCCTTGCATCTCCTCATTTTAACTGTAGCCTGGATTTCCCTTAAGGACACTGCTTCCCTTCTATCTCAAGGAGAGACTATTCATTCTCTCAAACTCTAAAGTACTTCAAGAAGTGTGGTATCTAGATTCTTCATGCCCCTTGCAATTCCTTCCAAACCATTATTCTTCTCTCCCTATTAGAAAATCTCTTGCCCCTTCGGATCTCATGCTACCCACCAACATTTCCCTGGCACTGACCCCTCCAGATCTCCTGGACACTCTCTTTTTCTATGAAAACTTTCACACTTGTCTCAAAGTCTTCTTGAGTCCATTGTCCTGAGTCACTTCAATGTCCATTTAGATGGCCTGATGCAATTATCTGGCCTCTCCTTTCTTTGCTTTTTTTTTTTTTTACTTTTAATAAGTCATCTGCATTTTAAGAAGTTTTATTTAATTTTTAGCTGATACAGAATTGTACATATTTATTAGATATGGTGTGATGTTTCTATATGTGTATACATTGTGTAATGATCACATCACGGTATTTAGCATATTCACCGCCTCAAACACTTATCACTTCCTTGTGGTGAGAACATTAAAAACCCTCTCCACATTATTTTGAGATATACAGTATTGTTAACTATAGTCACCATACTGAGCAATACAACACCAAAATTTATTTCTCCTATCTAACTATAATTTTGTACTTGTTAACTAATCTCTCCCCATCCCTCTTTCCTCCCTCCATCCATCCACAGCCTTTTGTAACCACTATTCTATTCTGTACTTCTATGAGGTCAACTGTTTCAGATTCCACAAATGAGTGAGATCCCATGGTGTTTGTCTTTCTATGCCTGGCTTAATTCACTTACCATAATATCGTCTAGGTTCATCATCATCTGTCATTTGTTGTGGCAAATGACAGAGTTTCATTTTTGTTGTGGCTAAATATTCTTCCATTGTGTACCTGTGCTATATTTTCTTTGTCCATTCATCCACTGATGGACAGTTAAGATGATTCCATATCGTGGTCACTGTGAATAATGCTGCAATAGACATGGGAGTATAGGTATCACTTTGACATACTGATTTCATTTTCTTTTTTGTTTGTTTGGGGTTTTTTTTGGTAGTTTCTCAGAAATTTTTTTTTTTTTGCTATTTGTTTATTATTTCAATAGATTTAGGGGTTCAAGTATTTTTCGTTACATGGATGATTTGTATCATGCTGAAATCAGGGTTTTCAGTATACTCATCACCAGAATAATATATTAATACATTGTACCTGGTATGTAGATTTTTGTCCCCCATCCTTCTCCCACCCTCCCCCTTCTTAGTTTTCAATGTTGATTACACCATTTTACACCCCTTGTTTAGCTCCCACTTGTAAGTGAGAACATGTGGCATTTGTTTTTCCATTCCTGAGATACTTCACTTAGGATAATGTTCTCCAATTCCATTTAAGTTGCTGTAAAATACATCATTTTATTCCTTTTTAATGGCTGAGTAGGATCCCATGATGTGTTTTCTCATATATACACACATACACGCACACACACACACACACATATGCACCTTTTCTTTATTAACTCATCAGTTCATCAGTTAATGGGCACTAAGGTTGGTTCTATGTCTTTGGAATTGTGAATGATGCTGTGATAAATATTTGGATGCAGGTGTCTTTTTGATATAATGACTCCTTTTCCTTTGGGTAGATACGCAGTTTGTCTTATTTCTACCACCGAACATTTATGGGACTGACAAATTTTAACTAACCTCTCCCAGCCTCATCCATCAAACTATGAAGAAAAGCAATAAAAATCCTATTTGTCTGAAATTTTTTCTCCAGCACCTCTTAATATCAAACTCATATGTGTATTGTAATATGAGATATGAGATCACTCTTGGCACCCAACCTGTGCATCTTTCCTTGAATCACCTAGATGTACATTCTTCCAAATAATTAGCTTGGTGAGTAAGTTAAAATGTCCCTTCTCTTTGACAAGGTTCCTGTTTTTTCTGTATTTCTGGCCCATTAATTCTAGTATGACGTGTACTGTCTTTTGCTGGAGTTGCTTCTCTCATCTAGTCAAAATTCAGAAGTTCACTATTTTGATGCCACTTGATGAACATTTCTCTCCCTGAATTCCAAGAGAAACACAGTCAATAGTAGTAAATGAAGTCATACATTTTGCCCTTTCCTTACCCCATGTAAGACTTATGATAATCTCATTTACTATGGAGCATGATTCCTCATAGAGATTACAGGAGGCTGATTTCATGTTGTTAGAAGCTAATTGGACAATGTGGAGGTTGGAGTCAGTGAGTAACAGGTCATGAACTTTATGGAAAATGCCTATTATGTAATGATGTTCACTTATTTTTAAACAATTTTACTCCATGTATAAAATAATATAGTTAGCTCAAAAGGTATTTTTGCACACTTAAATTAATTTAAAATTAGATTCTACTGCAACTCAGCACCTTGAAAAGCTACCATTACATTCTGAATGTATTAATGATAATCTGTGCCAAAGGGCACAGTCTGTAAGTCTCTTTAACATGACTTTTGAACTGTTGAATCTACTGTTACATTCCCTACACTGTGGGGAGTATCAAAAGTTTTCCCAAGGTACAGTTGTCACAATTTTAATGTGAAATTGATTCTGCTGTTTGAGTGAATCTTACACCTGAGCTGTTAAATCTTGTACAGTTCATTTCAGTAGATATTTATATACTGAAAATATAACCATTTGTCTACATTAATATCCCTCATTGTAAACAATAGTCAGTTAATGGACATTGGGTATATCCAGGTTTATGATGCAAAGACCAGCAGATACATGTAAACATGTTCAACATTATTAATCCATCTGGGAAATGCAAATCGAAACCACTATGAGATATTACTTCACTACTTTTATAGTGGAAATTATCAAAAAGACAAAAGATAACAAGTGTTGGTGAGGATATGGAGAAAAGGGAACCCTTGTACACTGTTGGTGGGAATGTAAATTTGTATAGCCATTATGGAAAACAGTATGGAGGTTCCCCAAAATATTACAAATAGAACTATCATATAATCCAGAAATCCCACTACTGGGTATACCTCCAAAAAGAATAAAATCAGTATATCAAAGATATATCTGCACCCCTATGTTTATTTCAGCACTATTCCCAATAGCCAAGATGTGGAATAAACCTAAGCATCCATCAACTGATGAGTAAATAAAGAAAATAGGGTATATATACAAAATGGGATACTACTCAACCATAAAGAAGAAGGAAATCCTGTCATCTGCAGCAACATGAGTGAACCTGGAGGACATTATGTTACATGAAATAAGCCAGGCAAAGAAAGACAAGTACCACATGATCTCACTCATATGTGGAATCTATAAAATTTGACCTCATAGAAATACAGAGTAGAATGGTAGTTACCAGAAACTAGGGCGGTTGGGGCAGGGGGAGTTGGGGAGATGTTGGTCAAAGGATACAAAATTACAGTTAGGAGAAATAAATTCAGGAGATCTTTTGTACAGAGTGACTTTAGTTAGTGATGATATATTGTAGTCTTGAAAAATGCTGAGAGTGGATGCTGAGTGTTCTTACCACAAAAATGATAGCTATGTAGGTAATGCACATGTTAATTAGCCCGATTTAACCGTTTCACAATGTATATATACTTCAAAACATCATGTTGTACATGATAAATACATACAATTTTATCTGTCAACCTAAAAAAAATGTGCAAGGACCAACCATAAAAACTCCTCCTGTTATTCCAGTTTGAACTGAAAGCATTATGTATCAGAGAAACAGGACTAGAGTTACCAAGTTCATTCTTTTAGGATTTCAAAGTGGGAAAGAAGTATAAATTCTTCTATTTGCTACATTCCTGCTCATGTACATGACCTCTCTGATTGCCAACACCATGATCATCCTTTGGTGTGTTGTGGCTACCGTCTGCACTATCCATGTGTTTCTTTGTAGTCAACCTTTCCTTCCTTAAAGCCACCATCACCTCCATGGTGCCTAAGATGCTGGCCAGCATGTGTTCCCTCACCAAAGCACTATCATTTGTGGTTGGTGTCACACAATCTATCTTCTACTTCCTTCTGGGATCCGCAGAATTCTTCATCCTGGCTGTCATGTCTTTTGATTGATATGTTGCCATCTGCAACCCACTGAGGTATGCCATCATCATGAACAGACAGATACGCATAATGTTGCTTCTGGGATCCTATGTGGGTGCATTTTCATCAATGTTGGTGCCATCCATATTAACTTCACCCATATTTTTTTGTGGGTAAAACAAAATCCACCATTTCTTCTGTGACAGAGCCCCAGTGCTAAAGCTGGCTTATACAGACGTCTCTCTGGCTGAGCTGGCTGACTTTATTGCCTCTGCTGTGTTGCTCTTGGGCTCCTTGCTCCTGACAGTAGTGTCTTATGCCTGCATTATTATTACTATTCTTAGAATTCCCTCTGCCCAGGGACGACAGAAGACTTTCCCCACCTGGGTTTCACACATCACGGTGGTTACACTTTATTATGGGAGCGCCATCTTTCTCTGTGCCCATCCAAAAAAAGGCAGTGGTATAGCCATTAACAAATTTGCCACAGTGCTGAATATATATACACAGTCTCCGAAATGAGAAAGTCAAAGAATCTTTGGGAGATACCTTCAATTAATATCTGGGTATGCTAATAAATTTAAGATCTCAAAAATGATATTTTTAAATTTATCAATAATGTTACATGTCTCACAAAATATTATTCTTACTGATGTAATTATTTAAAGGGTCAAATTCTTAAATAAGGGAGAAACATGTGAACATATATTTCTAAACATATTTTTTAATATATATTCTAAACCAGTGTCTCCTAATCTAGTTCTAATATTCAAGTTTATCAATTTCAATATATCTTTTGAATTTAATACAAATAGAGCCCCTTAGAATTAAATAATGGTTAACTTATTTTGACTTGCTTTTTGAAATATTGCATATAAAATTATTTATCCCCTTATATATTTAAATTTTAACTTAAATTGTGGACTGAGCTTCTCAAGCCTCCTTGTAAATTACAACCTACAGCAGTTGTGCTCTTACTTCTACGCCACAGAGGCTGAGATCTATCTACCTGTGGCAGTGGAATTCATTGGAACTTACAGGTCCCTGCTAAACATGCAGAAAAGGGATAGCCAGCAGAGAAATAACAGATAGGTCTGTCCATATGACTTTCCAAAAGTGCTGGAAATTACTTCAGCTACTTCAGACCATGCTTTTTTTTTCACAATTAGATTTTTATAAAAGTCTAATAATGACCTAGAAATTTCATGATGACATAGTTAGATTGCATTTGGATGAGCAGTCAAAATATCTTAATTAAATGTAAGTGAGGAAATTGTTCCAAGGAAGTTCTCAGTTTAATGTAAAAGAAGATCCATTCTTGGTACTATGAATTATATAGTTCACAGTAGCTGAACACTCTCCTCTAAGAACCTTGTAACCTTGTTGGGTGGAATAAGTGTATTAAAACACACACGTCATGAAGATATCATTCCATCTTTGTCTAACCTTATAAAACTCTTGCAACGCTCCCTGTGTGCTTCAGCCTGTGCTTATAGAAGCCAGGATATAACGTTCTACGGTCATCTGCATTTAATTTGCCAGTCATTTCCAGCCTGTTTCCAATCTTTCAATTCTGATTTCCAACTATTAACTCATTATATCGTCTATCTTTCTGACTGCACACCGTGACTTTCCTTCTCTAATAAAATCAATGATTAGTAGTAATGTGTTCAAGGTGTCTGCCTCTTTTAAAATAGAACCCTATCATATCATATCCTGGATAGGCTTTTGGGGCATTTCTGGAGCTCATCCATAGTGTATAAGACACTACTGGCCAGTGGAAGGAGATGTAGAATGTTTCTTTCAAACATAACCATTGGTATTTTTTCTATATTGGCATGACTATAACTTGGAAACATAATTAGGACTTGTGTGAGAGTGAGCATGAACTCTCTGAAGCAAAACAGATGTAGCATTTGCTGACCAGAAGAGGTTCCCAGCTAAGGCAGGCTGCCTGGCAGCAGCCGCCTCCTATCCCCTTAATTAGCCTTAGATAAGGTAGAACCCACTTCGCTTTCTTTGAGTACTGCACATTTTTGGAATTCCAACATCAACTGGTGCGTCCCCTATTATTTTAACATGCATCACTGGATTGAAATTGGGTAGTAAATTGTCTTTCTTAGAGGACATGATATTTCCTGAAGACATGTATGATAACTGTATTGTTCATTTTTGTATCTCTTATGTTTTACTTAGTTTCCTGTGAGACAAATCACATTGGGCAGTGATTCTGATCCGTTTTATTCATTGTTGTACCTCTAATATCTATAACAGTGTCTGATGACTATTAATTGTGGATAAGTATTGATTTAATCAGTAGATAAAAAATGGAACGAATGAATTCTAATTGGTCAATATATACTTGTTTATAATAAGTAAATACTAAGTAGTCAATACACATTTTTAGTGGATGAGATAAAATTTAATTTTGAAATCTTACCTCTGCTTTGTAATATTACCTGAAATACTTCCCAGGACTTTTAAATTACTTATATTCTTTTTTTTTTTTTTGTATTTGCACACATTTGGATTACTCATTGCTGGATCTAATAATATTTTGGGAGAAGTTTCCAAATATCCAGAAATGGGTATTGATTTTATTCACTCATTATATGAATGTGTTTATTGTAAAAACATAAATGCAAGAAAAGAGGAAGTAGTCAGTCAAACCAGCTGAAAACCAAATGGAAATTTTGAAAAGAATTTAGAAATTTATTTTATATGTGCAATATTTGCCTGAAAAATCTCTAATAAAATAATATAATCTAGTAGATATTGCCATAGATCCCTGTGAGCAAGAACTCCTGACTCATTCCATCTTTGCTGTTTATTCTGGAAATATCATACTCTAGCCTATGAAAATTAAGACGTGCCATCTGGCCTCTGCAATTCCAGAATATCATCATCCATAATGAAACCAGAGAGTTCCCTTTCATAGCAGCATCTTCTACCATCAACCCGTGACTACACAGAACAGCTACCAATAAGCTACTCTACTTACTGGCAACCCCACCCTCTCCCTCCGTAGCACTCTTTATTGCTTTAGAGAAGGTGCTCTCTGAAAATTGTCAGCTACTGCTTCATCTAATCTTGTTTGACAAATTAATTTTAGCATGTCCTCACTTCTGAGCATTTTGATCCCATCCTCACTACTCAGCTAAAGCATTTCTATATAGTTGAGTGTAAGTTGTTTATTTTCCAAGGCTCAAGAAGGTATCCCATCAACATATTAAGTGTGATGCAGGTATACCTGCTGGGACATTAAATAACCGAACCATGGGAGATTCCTATGCCCCCATATTAATGAAATCTCCCTCACCCACCATTTTGGTATTTTCCTCTTAGGTTCAGCACCCTTAATATCCATTTACAGAAATGTTCTCTCATTTCCAGATGGGTAACATTAGCCAAATCATTTGGCTATTCTGGAGCATAATTTCTTTACTCCTGGAGTAGATTAGTAAGTACTTCTGTATTAGGCCATTTGTACTTGCTCTTGGTTATTAATCTAGCAGAAATGAGAGGGAATAGAAGTTTATCTTGATTAAAGTTAACATCATCTTGTGAGATATAAAACATAAGTGATGCTTTTGCAAGATCTGCAGGTGTGATAGATTGTCTCCAAAGTGACCAGTAACACATGCTGCCTTCTGTACAAGAGAACGTGTGTTACTGGCCACCTTTGAAACCAGATGCGCCCTTACCCAAATCCCTTAAATCTGGAAGGGGCTGAGGTTTTAGGTTTCTGTGCCTCCCTTATTAATGCCTTGACATTAATATAGGTGTATTTCCAGGGTTAGGAATCCAGTCTTTTTAATAGCTCTACTTGTACCACAGTCACCTTCTAATCCCAACGTTCAGACCTATTCTTCCCTTTAGTTGCAAGAGGTAAGGGTTCTTTAAATGCTGACATAGAGAAGCTCCGGCTTTCATACCATGCCCCGGGTTGAAAATTTGCTGAAGTGAGCATGTCATTTCCTCGTTAACAAGGCATGTTATTTTATAATAACTATTTTCTACATTTATCCCAGTGCTAGGGATTTATCATAAACCCATCTTATTCAGCTTGTTTCCTATCTTGATTAGCCACAGTGAAATTATGAGTAATGTTCATGCCTCAAAAATCCAGGGTTTTCCACCATCCAACTTTCCGTCAGCCATAGGATTCTCATTGCCTGGGGGATAATCCAATTTCAAAATGCTATTTCAAGGATATGTCTCTGAGAACCACTTTTAATGCCAATGTTCTTAGAAGATTCAAGTGAAGTTATTTATTATTATTTTGCAGGTTGTCTGAGAAGTGAGACAAGAAATGGATGGCAGTCAACAAAAGGATAGTTATCAAACAAGCTACCACTTTGGGCAACTGGAACTGAATAACCAGAGAATTCTGACAACTGCTATACAAGTTGTAACACAGAGTTATTTCATAAGAGAGGCAAGATGTTGGGGTATGTATATACTAAATCCTGTCAGTCTTTGTTGGAGTACTGGGCACAGAATACATTCAACCTTTGGTACCTCTGGTCATCTCCTAAACTGAGCTCAAGGGAGAATCGAAGAAGTACTCAGGCAAGAAATGCAGGTGCTTGTGTGAATATGAGATTCTGTGCACTAATGTGCCAAGAATTAGGGAATATGTGCAGTGCTTCAACTGTATCTACTATAATCTGTAATCACACACACACATACACACACACACACAGACACACATTTGAATAAGTAGTTTAAAACTTCCAACAAAGAAATAATGATACCCAGTTAATTTCTTTTAGTGTTCCACCAAGCATTGAAAAAGGGTAATGCTTATCATGTCAGAGAAAAATCTTTAGAGAATAGAAAAGAAACACTTCTTCACATTATTACGTTAGGGTAATAGGCCCTTTGAACAAAATGAAACAAGGACAGTATAGAAAAAGAATACTAGAAGGCAATTATACTCATCAAAATAGAAGCAAATATGTAATATGATTTAGCAATTGAATGCTTCATTAAATAAATAACATACTATTACCAAGTTAGCCTTATGAAGGAAATATTTCTTGGTTTATGCTTAAAAATTATAGGAATATAATTCTTCGTCTTAAAATTAACAGGGGAAATCAAATGCAATCACCTCAAAAGATGAAAAAACAATCATTTCTTCACCTGTCATATTCAATGATCAAATGCTAAAATAACTTTTATTAAGTTTGGATTGAAATTTATATGCTCACTTTTGCCCCTTCTACTCCAAATTTTACTAGAAGTCCAGAAGTGAACATATGGTAAAGAGTGTTTTGGGTTTAAATAAGACTTTTGTTATTGAAGACATTTCAATTTATTAAATTAAAATTTTATAATTTGTTACCAAGTTATTAATGCTAACAAGAAAATTAGTAAGAATAAAGGATATAAAAACCACAACACAAAATTAAATTGCAATTCTGTATATAGGCATAATACTACAAAAAGTAAATATAAATATGTAATATTTAATAAATTTGAAATAGATCTGCATAATTACTGAAAAAAATAAACTCCATGGAAAGGTAAAATAGGAGAGCTACATAAATAGGATGAAATACCATGTTTATAGAAAGAAAACACAATATTATAAAGATCTTACTGTTTCCCAAATGGCTCAAAATTTCATTGCACTTTAAATTACAATACTAACAATTACTTTAGTTTCCACTCAAGATGGAATGACAAAGGCTAAGTTTACAGTACTACCTAAAACAACACCACCCTCATAAAAACCTCAGGCAAAATATGTGAAAATAATATTTCTCAAGATATTGCATCTCTAGAGGTGGAAGAGAACAATTCCTGAAAGACAGAAAACATATGAATTGTGACTAAAAGGATAGGCCCAAATCCATGCAATGTTTGTATAATAAGAAGATGTTGCTTTAAGAGTGGAATATACTTAGCCCTGCACTGAACACTGCTCCAGACCTCTCTACAAATTATAAAATTATCAAATTGTAGCCAGATTTTCTTAACCGTGTCTTGTAACAAAGCTCAAGAATACTGACAGACATACAAAAATGTTCTACACCAAATAAGGTCTGCAATCCAATACAAAAATTTCCAGGTATACAGAGTAGCAGAAAAACATATTCATAATGGGAATATTCAATCAATCAAAACCAAACCTGACACAAATATTAGAATTACCACCTAAGGATGAAAGCAGTTACTATAACTATATATCAAATGTTCAAAAAGATAAGGGGAATTTGAAACAATTACAAAATATCCATATCAAATCCAAAATATGAAAAGTATAATGCCTATGATGAAAAAGTACACCGAATGAGAAGAATAGGCAGAATTGGATAAAAGTGATTAATAATCTTGAATGTATAATGATTCAAAATAAAACAAAGATAAAAAAGAATATAAAAAATACAAAGAACTAGTGATCTGCATGCTCTCTTCAAGCAGCCTAAATGCACATAGATTACATTTCTGAAATAGAGAAGAGTGGGCAAAAAATATTTGAAGAAATTTAACCAAATGTTTTTTTCCAAATTGAAGAAATCTATAAAGTGCCCATGAAGTATAACACAGGAAAGATAAGAAAGCACATCATAGTCAAATTGCTCAAAACTGGTGATAAAAAAAAAATCATCAGAAAATAGGTTTCTTGAAAATAATGCAGCAAGAGTACAGTAAAGAAATACTTTTCAAGTACTAATACATACTAATAAAATAAATGCCTAACTAGAATTCTATACCCAGTGAAAAGATCTATGAAAAATGAAGGTGAAATGAAAATTATAGACATACAAAAGCTGCAAGAATCCATGGCTATCTGACCTCACTACAAAAACGTTAAATAAATTTCCTAAAGCAGAAACAGAATGATATCAGATGGACATGGTAACTACGTGAGTAAATATTTATGATTTTTTTTATTATTTAGATTTCTTTAAAACACTAATTAGCAAAAATAAGCAAAATATATTCTTGAAATTATAACATATATGAAGGTAAAATATATGAGAACAACAGCATATAAAGGATGGGAAAGCAAATATTTCAATATTTAGATTTTTATACTATATTTAAAGATATATTACTTTGGTAAACTATATAATGAGTAAAGAGGTATGCTATAAAAATGATCAACCACTAAAGTAACAGACTGAAGAGTCAGAGCTAGTAGGTCAAGAAGAAAATACATGAAATTATAAAAAAAAAAATCAGTTAATGCAAAAATCAAGTAGAAATGAGAAAAGGGGACGAAAGAACAGTTGGGGCAAATATAAAGCAAATTGCAACATAATGGCCTTAACTCTAACCATATTAATGACCACAATAAATTAAAGTGTTCTAAGGAACTCAAATAAATGGCAGAGATTGTCAGATTGGATAAAAGAGAAGACCTATGTGGTGCATACAACAAATTTACTTTAAATATAAGAGTACATATAGGTTTAAATAAAACTTAAAGGAGAGAGAGAAAAATCTACAATTGTAGTAAAAAATTTCAATACATATCTCTCAATAATTGATACAACAAGTAGACAAAATTAGTGAGGATTAAATAGATTGGAACAACACTATTGAACTGTGAGAGAAAAATGGCAATTCACTAAAAACCTTTTACTCTGAAACAGACATCCCTATGTATGTTAATTGCTTAATCTGCTTCTGTAAGACAGCTTGTCACCTTGTGAAACTGACTAATGGCTGCAGCTCATGCTCTCCTAAACAGCTCCCCCTTGCAGCAGCTACCTTGTAAATTACAGTAACTTCCTTATGTGTACACTTTCTGGTATAAGCTGCTCTGTACCCCCCCTTGCTCTTGAAGTATAAAAGACAAGTACACCTAACCGTGGGGTGCTCAGAATTTGGCAGAGGATCCCCTCTGAGCCCGTTGGCATTAATAAACCTGATCTCTCTGCATCCTTGTGTACCTCTTGGTGTTTCCTTCAGCAACGTGACTCCGGTTTTTGCCGTTACATTTTTGGTTCCCTGACCAGGAAACCCGACTGTGTCGGCCCTTTGTTGCCACTGGTGTGGGACGGGGCATTGGCCGACCGACCCTCCCGACCGCGGAAGTCAGGCGCACCAGGTCCGAGTTCGGATCAATCATCTTCGGTGCTCGGCGGGGCTCTGCCAGCCACTGACCCGGAACCCGGCCGGACACAGTGAGGATGCAGACAGCCAGGAATCGTCTCAAGACCTCAGACACAGTAAGGTCCTGGGACCCCTCCCAGTCAGGCCCGTCCCAACGGATGGAAGAGGAGACTGATCACCTCCTACAGGTAGAGGTTTCCCCAGGTGGGAATGTTTAACCTCTCTGGCTGTGTGTGTGTGTGTGTGTGTGTGTGTGTGTGTGTGTGTGTGGTGAGTGACTGTTAATGGTTCCACAGCTCCGGCTACGGGATCTGACTGAGTCCTAATCTGCGGTTCCGTGACAACGACATACGGCATAACGGTGACTTGCTTTCCTGAAAGGGGGGTGACCTGGTCGGGGACTTATACGGGCACACCTTAGCCAAGTCATGTCCTAAGTCCCCGTGAGGGGAGCGGCCAGATGGACGCCTGAAAGTTTACCCCATCCCTTGTGCGGCACCGTACAATCTCACACAATGGGAGGGTCTGAGTCCAAGCCAACGGTGTTAGGATATATGCTAAAGAATTTTAAAAAGGGTTTGTCAGGTGACTATGGGGTACTGATGACTCCGAGTCGCCTGCGCACCTTATGTGAGGTAGAGTGGCCGTCTTTTGAAGTAGGTTGGCCAGACACAGGCACCTTAGATGTCCACCTTGTCAGAGCAGTCTGGAATGTTATTACAGGGACCCCAGGCCATCCAGACCAGTTCCCCTACATTGATTCGTGGCTTGAGGTAGCCCAGACCTTGCCCCCATGGGTCTAGTTCTGTTCAGGAAAGGGAAAGAGTGGGATTCTTCTGGCCCGCAAGCCCACGAAACCGGGACCCAAGGAGACACCAGCCTCTATCCATCAAGAGCCACAGGAGGAAGAACTGCTGCTGCCGCCACCCTATAATCCAGCCATCCCGAGTTTCGATCCACTGGTTCCTGACACGCCACCCTCATCTGCCTCGCCACCCCAGCAATCCCCAGAACCTGGCCTGGGGACCCCCGTGGCTCTCTGTCTCCACTCAGCACAGACTGAGAAACCGGCTGTACTTACGCCCATCCATGACGTCCGAGGCCAACCCTGCGCTGCGGAAGATGGCACCATTCATCCCGGGCAGCCAGTCCTATATTATCAACCTTTCTCAACTACAGACCTCTTGAATTGGAAGCAACACACCCCTCCTTACTCTGAGAAACCTCAAGCCATGATCGACCTCCTTGAGAGTATTTTTCAAACCCACCAGCCAACTTGGGAGGACTGCCGCCACCTCCTCCTGACACTCTTCAATACAGAGGAGCAGCACAGGATCCTCTCGGGAGCCCATCGCTGGGCCCAAGAACATGCTCCCAGAGGGATCCTGGATGTTGAACAATGGGCCCAGCAAGCCGTTCCTGACAGCACACCAGCCTGGGACTTCAACACTCCTGGAAGTCGCGACTTACTGACCCGGTACCGAGAGGCCCTCCTGAGTGGCGTCCGAGAGGGTGCCAAGAAACCCACCAACATGAACAAGGTTGCCCAGACTATTCAGAGGGCTGACGAGGCACTGAACGACTTCTCCGAGCACCTCTGCGAACCATATCGGATCTACACACCCTTTGACCCTAAAGCTCCAGAGAACCAACGCATGGTGAATGCAGCCTTTGTAGGGCAAGCCTATCCCGATATACAGCAGAAATTGGAGAAGCTCAAAGGCTTTGCAGGCATTAACATTTCCCAGTTGAAGGAAGTGGCACAGAAGGCATATAGAAACCGGGACGGGGTTGCTCAGCGGAAAGGAGAATGGAAAGTGAAGCAGAAGGCAGCACTCCTGGTGGCAGCACTAGGGAACCCCGCTCCACTCCTGCAACCCAAAAATCACCCCGATGGAGGCCGATGGGGGCGACGGCTCTTGCGACCAGACCAATGTGCATACTGTAAGGGGACCGGGCATTAGAAAAATGAATGCCCAAACCAAAAGCCGGACAATGGGAAAAGGAATCCACCCCAGAGGTACCAGCTAGAGCCTGAAACTCAGGACCTTATAGGCCTAGCTGGGGCCAGTACCGACTAGGCCCGACCGGGTTCCTTCGACCTTGGCCCCAGGAACCTACGGTCGTCATGGAAGTAGGGGGCCAACCAGTGACTTTTATGGTAGACACAGGAACCGAGCATTCAGTGGTCACAACACCAGTAGCCCCCCTTGACTCACTGGGAGACCACCATCATAGGGGCAACTGGGGACCAGCAAGCACGCTGCTTTTGCCAAGCATGGACCTGCCAGATGGGAGGCCACAAGGTGCAACATGAGTTCCTGTACATCCCAGACTGCCCCATTCCCCTGCTTGAGAGAGATCTTCTGCATAAACTAGGGGCCCAGATCACCTTCTGCAAGGAAGGTTCAGCAAATCTCATACTGAAACCCAGGAGGCCGCTCATACTGGCAGTCACCGTCCCGCAGGAGGCTAAGTGGCGGCTGTTTGCGGAGGCGGAAGAAAATCAAGATCCGCCTGACCTCTGGCAGGACTTTCCAACAGTATGGGTGGAAGACAACCCCCCAGGTCTGGTGCACCAACACGCACCCCTAATAATAGACTTAAAGCCGGGAACCCAGCCCGTCAGAAAGCGACAGTATCCAATCCCGAAGGAGGCCCGGGAAGGAATCCAGAAACACCTGGATAGGCTCCAGAAGAAGGGCATATTGGTAGAATGCCAGTCCCCCTGGAACACCCCACTGCTGCCGGTCAAGAAACCTGACAGGAGTTACCGCCCGGTCCGGGACTCACGGCTTGTCAATGAAGTTGCGGTAACTCTCCACCCGGTAGTGCCTAACCCGTACAGTCTTCTCAGCCTCCTTTCCCCGGACGCTGCCTGGTTCACCTGTCTGGATTTAAAGGATGCCTTCTTCTGTTTGAAACTGACCCTGCAAGTCAGCCCCTCTTTGCCTTTGAGTGGGAAGAACCCCAAACCGGGAGGAAAATGCAACTCACCCAGACGCTATTGCCCCAAGGATTCAAGGACTCACCAATGCTGTTTGGGGAAGCGCTGGCCTCAGATCTTGCAACTTACTCACAAGACCACTGCACTCTTCTCCAGTATATAGATGACTTACTCCTGGCAGCACCCACTCAGGGAGGCTGTCTCTCAGGCACTCAAGCCCTACTCCACCTGCTCAGAGATTCTGGGTACAAAGTGTCCTGGAAGAAGGCCCAAATTTACAAACAATGCGTCAGATACTTGGGCTCCCACATATCGTGAGGGTACTGAGCACTGGGCCATGAACAGAAACATGCTATCTGCACAATACCACGACCTGAGGGTAAGAGACAACTCAGAGAATTCCTGGGAGCAGCAGGGTTTTGCTGGATCTGGATCCCAGGATTCTCGCTGATAGCCAAACCTTTGTATGAAGCCTTGCAGGGACCTGAGGGGCCGTCAGTTGAGTGGACAGACCAATGAGAAGAGGCATTCAAAGCCATAAAGGACCTGCTACAAAAGGCCCCTACAGTGGGACTGCCAGACCTGACCAAAGACTTTAATCTCTTTGTGCATGAAAGACAACACATTGCAGTGGGGGTCCTAACCCAGACTGTGGGACCCTGGCAGAGACCTGTGGCCTGTCTGTCTAAGCAACTGGACCCGGTAGCTTCTGGGTGGCCACCCTACCTATGAGCACTGGCAGCCACAGTCCTGCTGGTCAAAGAGGCAGATAAACTCACATACGGCCAAAAGCTCTCTGTACATGTACCACATACAGTTCTCCATCTCCTTAATAGCGTGGGACATTGGTGGCTCTCTAACACTAGGCTGGCTCAGTACCAGGGGTGGTTGTGTGAGAACCCCCAGGTTATTCTAGAGACTGTGCGAACCCTGAATCCTGCTACCCTCCTACCTGTTGAGCCAGGGCCACTGGATCATGAATGTATAGAGGTGATGGAAGAGGTCTACGCAAGTAGACCAGACCTGACAGACACACCTCTGACGGCCCTGGACCTGGAACTGTTCACGGATGGCAGCAGTTACGTTCAGAATGGGAAACGGTTCACAGGTTATGCAGTTACCACGGCCAGTGAAGTCATCCTCACAGGGCCTTTGCCTCATGGGTGGTCTGCAGAGAGAGCTGAACTGTGGGCCTTAATCCAAGCCCTCAGAATAGCTAAGGACAAGAAAGTAAATATATACACTGATTCCAAATACGCTTTTGCCACCATACATGTTCACGGGGCCCTTTACAAGGAAAGAGGACTGCGGACTGCAGGGGGTAAAGGGATAAAGAACCAGGAAGAAATTCTTCAGTTGTTAGAAGCTGTGTGGGAACCCGGAAAAGTAGCAGTCACTCATTGCTGAGGGCACCAGAAAGAAACAACTGCAATAGCTACAGGAAATCGTCTGGCAGACCAAGCAGCTAAACAAGCAGCAACCCAGGAACGAGAGACTAAGGGTGAGTTGTTAGTCTGTAGTAAAATCCTCCTAGCCCCAGAGTGGCCAGACAGGCCGTGTTATACAGTTGAAGAGGACCAGTGGGCGAGACAAGAGCAGGCCAGAAAGAGTGACGATGGGTGGTGGCATTTACAAGATAACAGGACCTTCATCCCAGGAAACATAGCCTATTTGGTCGTTACCCAACACCATAACTTAGGCCACATGGGGAAAACTGCACTCGCCCACCTACTTGCCAAGATCTATTACATAGCCAAACTCCCAACTCTGGCTGCAATGGTGTGCGCCCAATGTGACACATGTGCCCGAAATAATGCCACAACACGGTCGAAGCCTGTACCCGGTGTTCAGTACTCAGGGGCCACACCCTTTGAAGATGTTGAAATAGATTTCACAGAAGTGAAGCCCTGTCGGGGATACAAGTATTTGTTAGTAATGATCTGCACATACTCAGGGTGGGTAGAGGCTGTCCCCACCAGAACAGAGAAGGCTCGGGAGGTAGTAAAGCCTCTCCTAAGAGAAATAATTCCTCGGTATGGCCTACCCCTCTCATTTGGAAGTGACAATGGACCTAGTTTCATAGGAGAAATAATTCAAACTATAGCCAAGACACTTGAAATAAAATGGAAACTTCACACTACATACAGGCCACAAAGTTCAGAGAAAGTAGAACGTATGAACCGGACCCTTAAGAACACCCTAGCCAAGCTATGTCAGGAGACAAACCTGCCATGGATAGACATGCTCAGCTTAGCACTTCTTAAGGCCAGATGCACACCAGGGCCAACAGAGTACTCTCCCCTCGAGGTCTTATATGGAAGACACCCCCCCAATCACCAGAGGCCTCATAGGGGATGTTAGGCAGGTAGGAGAAATGAACTTACAAGGTCAGCTTATACAGCTATCAAAGATGCTACAGCAGATTAGCCAGACAGTATTAGAATGGGCCCCCTTGGCCCTGGGGGCCCCAGGACACCCCCACAAACCAGGGGACTTAGTGTGGGTGAAAGATTGGAAAAATAACCCTTTAGAACCCTCCTGGACAGGACCCTTTACTGTAGTATTAGTCACACCCACTGCTGTCAAAGTTGCAGGAATCGCCCCGTGGATTCATCATACCCGAGCAAAGAGGGCAAGTCCGGAGAGCCAGCAGGACTTGTGGGTAGCGCGGCCGGACCAGGACTACCCACTCAAGCTGTGCCTGCATCAGAGATCCACAGTGACGTAGGACACAGGGAGTCTCCACACTGCTGAGAATGAATGAGTCAGCCCAAGCCAGACTTTAACATCAAACAATTTGAACTCAGCCTTGTCGGGTTATTGACTCTGACCTGGGGTATAGGACTTGGGGCTGTGACACCAAAAGAGTGGACATGGATCCAGAGAGCAGGAATGGTCCTGCTCTACTGGGGCATGGTAACCATAGTGTACTGTTTGTTACCTGTGTGTTAATAATGCCAATTTGGGCCACCTGTGGGGTGGTGGACATTACTATAGGGCCCTGGGAGTTTCAAGTGAGGCGCACTTGGGGAGATGAAGGAGTCATTAACTCCACCCAGTAGGATAGATAGTCCCGTTCAGTTATCATCCAATTTGATGTATGTGGGGCCATGGATCCAAATTCCAAAACTAACTATAGAAGATTAAGTTGGGAAAGAGAATATACTACCAACCACAAACACCTTTGCCTCAAACCTGATTTTAACCCAACCTATTGGTGGTGTCATGCCGCGGCTGAATTTTACTGTGGAAACTGGGTATGCACCCATGGGTATACGGGTAACCCAGGTAGTCCTTTAGAAAAACTGAGGGTCCCTAATAACTGTGGATTGGGAACCTGTAACCCTGTTACATATGGGATCAATAACCCCAACAAGTGGACAGACAGGATAGCTGGCGTCAGGGTAGACAGTAGAGGCAGAGATCCTGGCACAATCATAAAGCTGATAAAGGTCTACAAACCCCAGGTAAAATATTACAAGCCATTAACACTCCTGACTTCTGTCCAAGTGTTAGGTGAGGATACTGCCCGCCCACAAAAATATAGATATCAATGGGAAGCTCCCCAGGTCTGGCTAAAAGACTTGGTAAATGTCACACTTACCAGATCCTCAATCTTACTAACCAGCAGCTAGCTGCTGACTGCTGGCTGTGTGCCCCGGTGACCTCATGGACATATACTGCCATTGGGGTCAATGATTCCACCCCCATCAAACTTGCCAATACTATCCGGGAACCAGCCTTGCCAGTCCTGAGGCCTATGCAAACCCTTGGAAAGGCCTCGTGTGTCTTGGGAAAAGGCAACAGGCCAAATATAACCACTGATTGCCTGGACATTGAGATGGAAAATAATAAAACTCACTGAAAACCTTTTACCTTGAAAGGAGAAGCTATAGCCCTGTTTATGTTAGATTGCTTAATCTGCTTCTGTAAGACTGCTTGTTACCCTCCTAGTCACAGGAATGCTTGAAGGCCACAGCTGTTGCCAGAAAGATAATTAGTGACCCAGCTTATGTTCCTGCACCAGCTTCTTCCCTGCAACTCTCTTATCTGTATGCACCACTCTGTACCCTTCCCCCTTGTTTTAAATTATAAAAGACAAGTTCCCCTGACCAGGGGTGCTCAGACTTTGGAAAAAAAACTCCTCTGAGCCTGCCGGCGTTAATAGTTAATAAACCTGGCCTCTCTGCATCCTCGTGTACCTCTCGGTGTTTCCTGGGACAGCGTGACTCTGGTTTTTGCTGTTACAACATAACACAATTGGAAGATCAAGCGTATCGGCCTCCAAACAGTACATATTTCTCATGTGCAGACAGGGTATACAAGAGGCTGAATGGGTTAAGTTGTAGCCTATGTGCAATTGTAATCCTTATTACAGACATAACTGTCACACCAGGAACGGATATTGCTTACCTCTCCCCTCCTGAGCCACACTGGACCAAACAAGTCCTGGTCCTGGTTCCAATATTGACTACTATAGGTCTCCTGGGGGGGCTGGACACTGGGGGAGCTGCCCTAGGGCTAACATCCCATCAGGTTAAACAACTAGCCTCACAAGTAGATATTGACCTGAGGTCGGTAGAAAAGACACTATCAACCCTCCAACAACAAGTAGACTCCCTAGCAGAGGTAGTACTCCACAACTGGAGGGCCCTAGACATGTTATCAGCAAGCCAGGGAGAAACCTGCCTATATGTGAAAGAACAATGTTGCCAACCGTTCTGGGATAGTGCAAGAAAATTTAAGCAAAGTTACGGGCTAGGATCCAGAACCGGATAAAAGAAAGAGAAAGACAATCCCCATGGTGGAATCCGTTCCAGGATTGGACCCCCTGGATTACGCCCCTACTCGGGCCCCTGCTAGGGCTAATACTTTTACTAACCATAGCCCCGTGCATACTCAAATATCTGACCTCCCTAATATCTAGACAAATAGAGTAAAGTTACAGATGGCACTACGCCATCCATACCAACAGGTATCACAATATGAAAACAATAACTACTCAGGTGAAGATTCAGTCTGAGTGTTGAAAGGGGGGAATGTGAGGGAAAAATGGAAATTCACTAAAAACCTTTTACCCTGAAATGGGCAAGCTATAGCCCTATGTATGTTAATTGCTTAATCTGCTTCTGTAAGACTGCTTGTTGACTTGTGAAACTGACTAATGGCTGCAGCTCATGCTCTCCTAAACAGCTCCCCCTTGGAGCAGCTACCTTGTGAATTACAGTAACTTCCTTATGTGTACACTTTCTGGTATAAGCTGCTCTGTACCCCCTTTCCCCTGCTCTTGAAGTATAAAAGACAAGTCCCTCTGACCGGGGTGCTCAGAATTTGGCAGAGGATCCCCTCTGAGCCCACCGGCATTAATAAACCTGATCTCTCTGCATCCTCGTGTACCTCTCCGTGTTTCCTTCAGCAACGTGACTCCGGTTTTTGCCGTTACAGAACAACTTACCATAATTGACATTTATAAAACATTTTGTTCCCAGACGGTAAAAGACACCTTCATTTCAAGTGTACATGGAAGATTCACCTTGATAGATCATATCCTGGGACATAAAATTAGTCTGAATAAATTTTAAAAAGATTCAAGTCATAAAAACTATATTCTCTGACTAAAATGGAGATAATAATATAAAACAACTTTATGTGTATAATTTTAAAAATATGGATGAAATGGGCAAGTTCTTTAGGAAACAAGTGAACAAATAGATAATCTAAATACCCCCAATTCTAAAAAAGAGATTGAATTTGTAGTTAAAAACATTACCCAAAAGAAAATTCACTGTTAACATGGCCTCAATGATGAATTCTACCAAATCTTTGCAGGAGAAATAGTTCCCATTCCACACAAGCTGTTCCAGAAAATTGATGACAAGGACATGCATCCCAACTAGTTCTGTAAGGACAGAAATTCCCTAATTTCTAGGCCAAAGATACCACTAGAAAAGAAATCTGTAGACTCAGGGATACCAGTGAAAAAATTCTCTAAAAATGTATTAAATGAATTCCAAGAAAGGAAACTCCAGAAGTCAGGTATAAATAATTGAAATAAAAAACCCAACGATTTGGTCCATCTAAATCAAATTGCAGCATGCTTGTTTTAGAGAAATTGATAAGCTAATTATAAAATGAATAAAAAAAGAATAAAGGTCATCAAAACAATCTCAGAAAAATTTTAAAATGCCCTCAGAGTTAGAAAAGTACTACAATTTGCTGTTAAATTAGCACATTACAATATGCTCAGCACCACTAGTTATCAGTCAAATGTAAATTAAAACCATAAAGTTATACTGCTTTACACAACTCAAATAGCAAACAGAAAAACTAAATTATAAAAACAACAGATTGCCAACATCAAACACTGGCAAAGATGTAAAATATTTAGAACTCTTATTCATCACTGTGGTATTGTAAAATGATACTAATACTTGACAATACTATTTGCCAGTTTCTTATGAAATCATACATATGTCTCCCCTATGAATCAACAATTATAGCTTTAGACATTTAGCAATGTTAGTAGAAATATTTGTCTACAAAATAACTTGTATGTGAATAATTGTAGCTTTTTCATAGTCACCACGGGAGAGACTCAATGAAAATAGCCATCAGGAAAAGAATACAAAACATATTGTGAAAGATCCATGCAATGAAATACTACCCAACAATAAAAATTAAACTATGTATCTGCACTCTTATGTTCACTGCAGCATTATTTACAGTAGCCCAGATATGGAAGCAAACTAAGTGTCCACCAGCAGGTGAATGGATAACGAAAATGTGGTAAATACACACAATGGAATATTGTTCAGCTTTTAAAAAGAAGGAAATTGTATCATTTGCAACAACACGGATGAACCTGGAGGACATTATGCTAAGTGAAAGCACAGAAAGGCAAATACTGCATGATCTCATTTACATGTGGAATCCAAAAAAGTTGAATTTTTAGAAGTAGAGAGTGAAATGGTGGTAACCAGAGGCAGCTGGGGAGGGTTAGGAGGTAGACAGGGAAAGGGAAGATGTTGGTCAAAAAGTGCAAAGTTTCAGTTAGATAGGAGGAATAAGTTTTAGTGATCTATTGCACAGCAGGGTGACTATAGTTAATAAGGTATTGTAAATTTCAAAACTGCTAAAAGAGTAGATGTTAAATGTTCTCACTGTAAGAGTGATGAACTCACTAGGTGCTAACAGTGCAGGTGGAGAAAGATTTCTCACACAAAGATTAGGATATATAAAAGTTAAAAGTTTATTTTTCTTTCTTAGAAGGAGAGAGTGAGAGAGAGAGAGAAAGAGGGAGAAAGAGAAAGGAGATGGTGTGGTACCCCAAAGAAGGAGAAGGGAGGTGCCCACCCTGAGGCCAAGGAGCTTGCGGTTTTTATGAGGACAAAGAGAAAGGGAAAAAAAAAAATAGTGATTGCTGTCAGTTGATAGCAGAAGTGGCTATGGAGTAATTAGCAGACAGCAGCTGCAAGATGTCAGATTGTCCATCTCTCCTGTTTTTTCTGCTCCTGGAGACTTGGTCACCCTGGAATGTAGAAAAACTGATCTGAGGAATGTAAAGGAGAATTTGCACTTATTTTTATTTGCTCAGCTCCTTTTAATTGCCGTGTAAACACTCTCAGCAGGCTGTAAAGAATTTTTTTTTTCTCTTTTTTCCATACAACTGGCTAAGAGAGATAATTAATCTAAAGAACAGTGAGTTTAGGGTTAATGTCTTTGTGGTCAGTTCTTGGAGACAGGGAGTTAAGGTACATGTCATTACTTCAGAGATCTTGGGTTAGATAGTTTATTTTTCCCCTAGTTAGTTAACTGTTAGCAAGGCCATCCTATCACTCACACCACAAAGGAAAGATAAGTGGTGAGGTGATGGATGTGTTAATTAACTTGATTTAATCATTAAACAGTGTACACATATAATAACCCTATACATATATACAATTATTATTTGTCAATTGAAAATAAAAAATAAACTGTAGATATTTACAACCATGTGAATGAATCTCAAAAAAATTACATTAAAAGGAAGAAGCTAGACACAGCAGTTTACATAATACATGTTTTCACTTTTACGAAGTCCAAAAACCTGGTAATAGATATAAGAATGTTGGTTGCCTACAGAGAGTGAAGATTAACTGGAAATGGAGTGTGAATGAACTTTCTGGAAGATGGAAAAGTTTAATGGCTCCCTTAGGGTTTTAGTCACATAGGTGTACACATTTGTCAAAATTCATAAAATTGTACAATTAAAATCTATGCATTTTACCCTTAGGAAACAAACAAGCACGTCTAACTACCGTGGGTTCAGCACATGAAAATTTATCATGAAGTCTTCCCAGCCTACATGCTGACTGCATGAATGCGATGACCCAGCCGCAGCCAAGGACTCCAGCTGCATGAGAGACCCTGGCGGGGAGCACCCTAGGACTGCAGTCAGTTCATGTGCAAAACAGGTAATTGCTATTGTTTTTAGCCACTGTTTGAGGGTACTTTGTTACAATTTAATTTGCAATTGAGCCAAAATTATTCCTGTCTTATCCCTCATTATATGTAGAATCTATAGTATATCTCTACTTCTATTCTTTATATTGATAATTTGTGGTTTCCCCCCTTTTTTTCTTGCACGTTCTTGCTAGGGTCTTATACATTTTATTAATCTTTTCATAAAACCAACTTTTGGCTTCATTAAATTCCTCTACACTGTGTATGTTTTCCAATTCATTATAATTTTTTTCTCTGTTCTTTTTTTAAACTACTTTTGGTTTGGTACTCATTTCTTTTCTAGTTTTGTTAGGCAGAAATTTGCATAATTTATTTAAAACTTTTTTCCCCCAATGCAAGCATTTAAGTCTATAATTTCACCTCTAAAGCCTGCATTAGATGCATCCCACGGATAATGTGTTATTCTCTTATCAATAATAAAATATATTCAATACATTGTTTATTTTTTAAACTTATTTGTTCCTAGTCCCCAGGTTTGTTTAGAAGTGTCTTATCTAATTCCTAAATATTTGTGAATTTTTATGCTTACCATTTTTAAAAATTGATTTCTAATTTAATTTCATTGTGGTCACAGAAAATGCTCTGAATGATTTTAGTCTTTTTAAATATATTGAAACTTATTTTATGGGCCAGCCTATGACCTTTCTTGATGAACTTTCTATTTGCACTTTTAAAAAATGTAAATTATAAAGATTGTATATTGTTTTACTGTTCAATTAGTTTAACTTGATTGATAGTGTTTAAAACTTCTATATACTTAATGATATTTTTACTGATAATTACTGAGTAATTGTCAATTACTGAGAGGTTGTGAAAATCTCTATGATTGTGGATTCATTCATTTCCTGGTAGTATTAAGTATTCACTTCATGAAATTTTATGCTATGTTATATATGTACATAATTTGGAATGCTGTGCCTTCCTTGTGAACATTTATTTTCCCATTATGCAATTATCTTATCTCTTGTAATAATCACTTTGAAATACATTTGGTCAATATCATTGGCTAGCCCAGCACCCTTTTGCTTACTATGTGCAAGTACATCTTTTTTCCATAATTTTATTTTTTGTCTGTATATTTATAATGAATCCTTTGAAAACAGGATAAATCAGATCTTCTTTTTGAAATCCAGCTTGACCATCTCTGCCTGTATTTGATGCAGTTTATTCATATTTAATGAAATTATTGATTCAGTAGGTTTTAAATGTACCTCATTATTTCTTTCATTCATCCTGATTCCTTTTGCTCCTCAGTTTCTCCTTTTCTGTACTTTTTTGTTGGCTAATAAAATATTATTGTAGTTTCCCTTCTTATTTATTTTTTTGATTTCTTAAGTATACTTCATTGAATCATTACTATGCATACTTTTAGTACTTACTTTAGGGCTAGTATTAAACATCCTTAACTTATTTAAGTCTATATAGTCAATATTGTATCTATATTCTCTTCATACTTTTTTCTTCTCCCTTCTTTCTTCTTACAATAACACTGATATTCCACATTTCCTCTTCCTGCATCCTGCTTCCTACTTTCTATTAACATTTCTTATTTTACAAATGCAATAAGCATTAGGAAGTTGTTGCCATATATTTTATTTTATTTATTCTGCCTTACAATGTTTATACTTTTTTACTGCTTTATTGAGGTATGATAACACAGAAAAAGCCATAGATATTTAATATATACAACTCGATATGTTTGGAGATATGTATACATCCGTGAAACCATCCTCACAATCATTGCCATAAACTTATTCATCACATCCAAAAGCTTCCTCCCACCCAATTGGGTTTTTTGTTTGTTTGTTTTGTGTTTTTTTATCCTTTTGTGATAAGAGCACTTAACAAAAAATTTTTCCTCTTATCAAATTTTTGAGTATGCAATACAGTATTAATCATATGCCCTCTGTGCCCTTTGACCAACACCTCCCACTTTAATCTGGTATTATTTTAATAATGTGATAAAAATAAAGCAATTTTTTCATATTTACTGACATGTTTACCATTTCTGGTGCTATTTTTCTATTTAATAAATACAAGTTTCCATTGGAAATTTTTTCCCATTGTCCAAAACATATCCTTTAACATTCCTTCTCAGATGAGAAACCCTACTTGTGGTGGTGAAAATTCTCTCTCTGCTTTTTTTGCTTGTTTTTGCTTTTATCAGAAAAATCCTTCCTTGATCATATTTTTTGAAGAATTTTTTTATGAATGTGGATGTTTAGGTAAAGTTTTGTTTTGGTTTATTTGTTTGCTTTTATTCTTTCAGACCTTAAAACACATCTTTCCATTTCCTTCTGCCTACAATGTTTTTGATGAGAAATCAATGATTATTTTTAGCCTCAGTATCCCCAGTATCCAGTGTTTCCTTTTTTTCTGTTGTTGGTATACTTTTATTTAATTTTGGTTTAAAACAATTCGATTAGTATGTTCTATATGTTGTTGCCTTCCAAATGATGATGTTTGGGTTTGGTATCTTTCTTTGTTTTGGAAATCTATTTTTTAAATCTAAATTGGGAATTATTTAGCCACTATTACTTTTTATTTGTTTTCTGCCACAATTTTACTGTATTCCTTATTTCATGTATAATTTTACCTATTTTAGACCATGTGATATTATGAGAAAGCTCCCTTATGTGCTATTCATTTTTCTTTTATTGTTACTCCTTCTGTCCTTAGGCTTAGATAATTTATATTAATATGTCTTCATGTTCACTTATCCATTCTTCTGCGATCTGTAGTCTGCTGTTTCAACCTTAACTATGCTTCCTGGAACTTTTATCAACATTCATTTTCCTAAAGGAATATTCTTAATAGTACAAATTTCAAAATGGTTATTTTTTGGCTTATGCAAAAATGTTTTCCTCTTTGTACTTGACAAATCCATACAGTTAATCTTCTACTTATTTTCTCTCTGATTGTCATCAAATCTGTCATTACCTCCTTCATTATAAATGTTGGCATTTGATTTTCCTGAGTAACTGTAATACTATATTATAGAACACTTACACATAGAGGAAACTCTGGTAGGTAGAATACAAATTGATATACAAAAATATTTTAAAACTTCATTTAGAACTTTTTAATCTAAAACAGCAATGTTAAAAAGAAAATAGAACTGAAGTGAATAATAAAGAAAAAATGATGTATATGTTATTCCAAAGTAAAATAGAGTTTAAACCCATAATAAAACATCTCAAATTCTATGCCATGGTTGACTTCCTGTGTAATAAGGTATGTGATGGGGAGGGTTGCTCTGAGAACTTTCTTTCCTACTGCCAACAGAGGCAAACTGATTCATACATATATTCTCAACCAGTAATACATATAATCATAACTCTTTACTAAATATTATATTAATTCTATCACAACTATAGATCACCTTTCTTCTATTACCAAATCCAAATTACCAATTTTAATTAATATAACACAGTACAAAAAATTTATGTTGCACATAAAGCCAGTATATTACGTTATCACAATTGGAGATACTATCATAACTTACTTAGATCACCTATTCATTTAAAAAAATCATGAGATTAAACTGGAATCATTGTCAGTGAGGCTGAAGATTCTCAGGATTGAGATGATTCTCAGGTTCTTCCACTTGGACCTCGTCCTCTTTAGGAAGTTTTGGCCCTTGGCCAGAGTGTCCTCAAGTGAATCTTTTGTGGTTTCATTTCATAGACTGAAGATGAAGAGATTCAGAAGTGGTGTAATTAGCAGATAAAGGGGATCTTGTTGAGGTGTAGGCTGCTCCTCTGTGAGGAGCAGATATAGACAAAGATGGACATTCCATAGCGCATGGAGACCACAGTGAAGTGAGAGAAACAGGTGGGAAAGGCTTTGTGTTCACCTTGGCCTGAGGGTATCTTCAGAATAGTGGAGGTGATGTAAACATAGGAGACCACTCTGAGTGAGATGGAACTGATAAGCAGGACAAGGGAGCTGAGAAAGTCCAATAGCTCAATGGCATGAATGTCAGCACAGGAAAGCCAAATGGAGAAGGGGGCCACTGTTACAGAAAAAGTGATCAATCACATTGGGACCACAGTATGGCAGTCCTGCCTTAAGGCCAGTAGATGGGAGGGTTAGGAGAAAGCTACCTACGTGAGAGAGAGGATGACAAGACAGATACAGAGTGAGCTGGTCATAGTCATAGGGTATTGAAGGGGGCTGTAAATGGCCATATAGTGGTTATAGGACATGATGGCAAAAAAGATAAACCAGTGCACACAGGAAGAAAGTAGACATAAGCCTGGATGAAGCATCCACCAAATGAGATAAACTTCCTTTCTGACAAGAATCTTGCTAGAATCTTGGGAACAGCACAAGTAATGTTTAATATTTCACTAACAGAGATAGCTGAAGAAGAAATACGTGGGTGAATGGAGCATGTAATACACAAGAATCAGGGTAACGATGAGGGTGTTTCCAAGGACAGTCAGCAAGTACCACAGTAAAAAGGAGGCCCCCAAGTGCTCTGGTGGTTGGTTTATCCATAAATATAAACTCAATAAGCAAAGTTCGATTTCCCATCTTCATATTTTATGCCTATTTTTACTGTGAAAAGCATTACAAAAGAGAAATAGGTAATATGAATCACTAAATCATGAAATTCAGGAGAAATTGAGAAGATACTATTTTAGTCATTCTACTTACATCAAATTGAACTACATGACCAAAATTATTATTGTTTGCAATATTTTCTACAAAAACCCAGATAAAAATATATTAAAATTATGTTCCCTAATTCTATCTTTGTTTTTATATTTCCTAATTCTTGGGTGAAAATATGTTAAATATATTATTAGATCTATTTTTTTATCAATAAGGTATTGTCAAGTAAATGTTTCATAAATATACCAATAAAAGATGCAGCTGGTACTTGTAAATACAATAACAGTTTATTGCCAATGTTTACCTTCTAGAAACTGGACTGCCAGAGAGGTTCAGAGCATACATAGAGGGCACAAGACTTCAGATCTAAGTCAGTACAAAATGAGTTCATTCTATGTATCTGTCTAGTAAATACGGAAGATTTCTCTACCAAGCAGCATCTGCGTCCTTGAATTGAAGCCAGGATGAGATCCAGAAGGCACAATTGAGCAGGTTGTACTCTGCCCAAAGAGCCCTAGGTAGGCATGTAGTTTGACTGAAATTCATCAGTCATGCAAAACAAGTGTGCACGTGTGTGTGGGGGGGTGAGCATTATTCATTCATCTGCAGAAAGGGCACCATTCTGTATTCTTCCCTAAAGAAAATGTTTTCTTAGTCACTGCTTTAAGTTTCCTTTTATAGTCTCTATCATCCTGTATATAGGTATGTATAAGATCCTATACAATTTTATTTCCACATTTCTTTCAACTTTCATTCTCAATTATGGCTAACCATGCATTCTTGTTTTGGGTGGTAAGACATCATGGCAATTTAGGAGCATGATAAAAAATGATAGCACTTTAATTTATGAAGAAAGTGGGAAAGAAGAAATAATTCTAGCTAGAGAAGGAAAACAGCATAAGAATAGGGCAGAGGTGGTGCAAATGTGTTGTGGACAGCAAACAGTGTGTGAGTGCACCTGTACACATGAGGAAGCATAAGTGTACGTGGTGTTAGGGGGATTAAAAAGTCCCAGTATTAGTTTTATGGAAAGTAACTCCTGGTATTCTTTTAAACCCTTAGATGTAGTTTTTGAACACTGATATATTGAGCCTCACAAGAACCAATTTTTGTACCCTACTCAAACCTCACCCCTTTATCAGTATTTGCTAGAGGAGTATTGCCAGAGGAGAACTTGCCTGTTAAAAGTTAGAGTTCTAGTAGTGAATTCCCAGGAGCGTTCCCTAATGTGAAAGAGATGGGACATAGAACAGTTTATTTTATTTCAAGGTCTTCAGCTGGTTAGCTGGTTGCCTATGTCCCATGGAGTCAGATTCTGCACTAGAAAGAAATAATGTCAACACCCAGAAACTACCAGATAAGCAGTGCATTGCAAAACACAAACTCACCACAGCAGCATAAAGATAGGAACATTTTAATAGTCTTTGAGTAAGAAAAATTGATAATGATACTGTGGTTGATGAAAAATATTTATATATAGCATATTGATTTAAAAAACAGAACAATGCTTTGGAAATTCAGAGTCTTGGGGACTAAACTTTGATTTTCTAAAAATCTGTTACAAAATTTTGCAAAGAAAATCATCCTTGTAATAACTGTAATAACTTCCTTGTAATAACTTCTGATTAATAACTGTATGTTAAATGTTTTCTTTTTAAAAAAATCACATATGCAGAAAAAGAGGCTTAAGTGAATTTCATATATAGTATCTGGTGCTCTAACCCTGATCTGTGTTGTTTATTAAAAATCACCACAGTCTCCATATTAATAAAAAATGAAGGATTGCTTGAGGCCAGGAGTTCAAGCCTAGCCTAGGCAGCATAACAAGACCCTGTCTCTACAAAAAATAAAATAAAAATTAGCTTGTCATGATGGTGTGCACCTATAGTCTTAGCTACTCAAGAGGCTGAGGCAGGAAGATCGCTTGAGCCTGAGAGTTCGAGGTTGCAAGGAGCTGTGATCACACCACTGCACTCTAGCCTGGGTAACAGAGTGAGACGTCATCTCTAAATATCAAACAAACAAAACAAAGACACATACAATTTAATTTGGGGTAAGTGAAAAATGATAAATACATATGAAATGATGAGAGATGTCATTCAAAAATAATCAGACAAGAAAAATCCATTATATATAATTAAATTAGGCAGGAAATAATCCAATTCAATTAAAAAAATAAAGTATGCACAAGGGACTTAACATTAGTGGGAAACAGAAGAAAAATGCTAAGACCTTGTTCCATTTATTAAGAGCAAAAAGAAAAATGCAGACAATCCTTGAGGAGAATGTGGAGTTCAGAAGACACATTGAACTATTTTCACTGAATTCTTGGTGCTTTTTTTCCCACTCTGTACTTCCATTTGTTTTGCTTGTTTTGTTTTGTTTTTGAGACAGGGTCTTGCTTTGTTGCCCAGGCTAGAGTGTGGTGGTGTCATTATAGCTTCAAATTCCTTGGCTCAAGTGATCCTCCTGCCTCAGCCTCCCGAGTAGCTGGGACTACAGGCAAGTGCCACCACACCCAGCTAATATTTCTAATTTTCTAATTTTTTAAAAGATGTGATCTCACTGTGTTTCCCAGGCTGGTCTTTAACTCCTGGCCTCAAGTGATCCTCCTGCCTCGGCCTCCCAAAGTGCTGGGATTATAGGTGTGAGCCACAGTGCTCAGCCTGCACTGCCATTTGAATTTAATCTTTTGACATGTACACTTGGTGGATTTTCCTCATTCTTTATGACTGTGCTTAAGTAATCTTTAGAAAGAGGGCTTTCTTGATGGCCTTGCATTTTGCTGGGCTTTTATTTCCATGCACTGCAGTTAGAGGTCAATATGCACACTTTCTCCAGGATTAAATTATGAGGTTTCTGGGGACAGCCAATGTTCCATGCATAGTCCAAAGAGATTTCATGGTTTTCAAAATAGTGCAAAGTTAACAAAATAAAACATGCAAAGAAACAAGCTAAAGTTTATGTTCTGCATCAAAGAAAGGAGAATTCACAGCAAGGTAAAAAGGATAAGTTTTCAGGGAAATATTAGAAGGTGACAATTGAGTTGAGGCTTGCAATATGTGTATCAACTACATGCCTGAGGAAAGCAGTAATTGATCAAATGTACAGACTTGGGGGAATGTAATAACATTTTGAAAGCACTGCATTTGACAAAAGTATCAGGATTTATTAGCTTACAGATAGAGAGCTGAACCATGCTTCATAATATCTGTAAAACATCCAAAAATTAAGTGTCATAAATCCTTTTTCTCTGAAACTTAATTATTTTCTGGATCTGATTGTATTTACTAAGCTACAGAAAGAATCTCCGCCATTAGTGAAACAGGTGTTTCAAATAGACACATACTGAGTATAGGGTAACTAAAGAGGATGCTATGACATCTGATCAATAAACAAAAAATAAGATACTAAATATTACAGGGGAAATGGATAATAAAATATGTAGGCCATGTGAAATTATGAAGTCAGAAAACCTGCCTTGAAATTTCAATTCCAGTTTCCTCATTAAATGAAACTTGCTTATTGTTAGGATTAATTTTCTAATATGTAGAAATATTCAATACCTGGGATGTAATCCAATAACAGTCATGAAAAGGAGGGTCACAGTAAATGTTAGAAAGAATGCCTAACATTTGTAATAATTTTGACATGGAGTTACATGTGTATGTAGCTAATTAAATAAAGTATATGACACAAATATGTCACTAGTCCTAAAGAGTGTATTAGGATAAGCAAATTCTAACTACTCAAGATAGTACCTTCTGCCTTTGGGACACTGTCCATCTCTCTAAGACTCTCCTTAAGGCTCTTTTCACTTCCCTGTTTCTCAGGCTGTACATTAGGGGATTTAGAGCAGGAATGATGACTGCATAAACAAGGAAATCAATTTATCACCCTCAGCTGAATATAGAGATTTGGGCCTCATGTAAAGGAACATCCCTGTCCCATAATAAATTGTCACCACAGTCAGGTGAGAGCTTCAGGTAGAAAAAGCTTTTTTCCTACCCTCAGCTGAGTTCATCCTCATCACAGCGACCAGTATGTGCAGGTAAGAAAGGATAATGAGGAGGGAGGGGAGTAAGAGGGTACCAGATGCTCCTATCACCATCATGGTCTCCTGCAGGGATGTGTCACCATAGACCGTAAGAAGAAGAACAGGTACTTCACAAAAAATATGATCAATAACGTAAGGGCCACAGAAGGGAGGTATAGTGACGTAGAGAGGCACCACGGAGGCAAAGAAGCTGATGCTCCAGGCACCCACAGCCAGCTGCACACACACAGACCAGTTCGTGATGACCAGGTACCGCAGAGGGTAACAAATGGCCACATAACGGTCCAGAGCCATGATTGCCAGAATAATGCACTCAGCTGCTCCCATGAACAGGGAGATGTAGGTCTGGGCAAGGCAGAATTTGTAAGAGATGGCTTTGTTGGAGGCAAGGAGGTTGAAGAGCATCTTGGGGACCACAGCTGTGGTGTAAAATATGTTGAGAAAGGCCAAGTGACAGAGGAAATAATACATGGGTGTCTGGAGACAGGAATCAATTACCACCGAAATGATAACTGCCGTGTTTCCAAAGAGATTGACCAAGTAAAGCAGAGAGAAGAGGAAGAAGAGGGGGGTCTCTGCCTGGGGTGATTGGAAAATCCAAGAAGGACCAGCTCCGTGATGGTGCTGTAATTTTCCTGAACCATCTTGGTGGTCAGCATTAAACCATTGATGTGGACAGAAGAAGAAATGTATTTTGAGGGCACAGAATCATGATGAAGTAATAAGGACACACTAATTCTTTAACATCATCAAATGCTACTCAGGAGAATGTATTCAGTAACTCATTGCATTGAATTACCTCTTTTCAAAAAGCTCTTTTACATTCATACTGAAGTTTGAAAAAGGTTTTCACATATTATAATAAAAAAATTCCTATTCAAGTTCTGAAAGTGACCATAAATACAAAAACACAAACACACACACACACATAGATGTACACACATACATTATTTTATATTGCTCTTATACAGCCTTTGCTAACATGAACAGTGTAAGTTTTTAATAGGAGACATTGGTTTTTATTTAACCAACATTTATGCCTATGTGCAGTATGGAGCACATGACAGAATCCTTCAGAATTTCTAAGATTATTATTATAGTAAAATGTAAAGTGGTAATTTGAAGAAGTCTTATATGAAGTCAGAGGACTGCAGTGAGTTTGTCATATTGAGTAAATGGCAGAGAAGAACGTAGGATTCAGGTAATCTGATCTGCATCCCCACGTTGCTTGCTATTCCCATGTTTGCACTGCAGAGAGGAGAAGTTCCTTTGAATGCATACATTTGTTTACTTACAGGGATGTGCTGTGTATGCTATGTGATTTAGAGGAAAATGAAAATACATATTAATTTAGATTAATTTCTGATCCAGTCTCCACCCCAAAAGGCAAACATCAAGTGCTCTTAGTATGAGGAATAAGAGTTCTTTGACTTCTTTTAATTTTCACCACTTTACATTTTTTTTCATTTTTTTCATCTTTTTATTTCAAAATATTAAGGGGGTACAAATGTTTTTGTTACATGGATACCTTGAAAGAACCATGTCTCAGGCAGAAATACAAACTTGCTACCTCAAATAATAGGCTATCCAGTTTCTTCCAAATAATGTCTAAGAAATTGATTTTTTTCTTAACATACCCATTGAATCTACCCTCAGAGATGGGTACATTTAGGCCATATTTTTGCACCAGCACACACTTAAAACATACTGCGTGTACCTTCCTGGCCCCTTCAAATCGTGTGACTTTAGTTATGGAAAAGTTATAGCCTGATATATAATGATAGCAGAATAAAGGTAAATGAAGTCTTGGGATGTCATTTTTTTAAAGTTATAAAAATCTTAGTATTTTTTGTTGTAAAAGATTCTTGCTATAAACAGTTTTCATTTTGTCATGAATTGAAAAAGCTAATTTACATGAAGAATATCTTTTTTCATTAAGTGTTGGCAGAATGAAGCTATTTGCTGAAGACAACAAAACAACTCTCAATTTGGTATAATTGCCTTTTTAAAAAAGAATCCCTATTAGCCACTAATCTTTTGTATCTTTAATCTATACCCCCCAATGTATATACTTTTGTTTATATTTATCTTAGGAAGCTGCTTACTGCAACTTTGTATATGGTTTTAAAATTTATGTAAATCATACCAGTAAATATTTACTCCATCCTAAATGCAACCTGTTCTATATAGGCTGTCCATGTATCATATTTTTTCAAAGAAAGTTCTCCTTTTAAAGAAAGAAAAGAGCAGGACTCTCATATAACTCTGCATGAAACGCCAACAACCCAGAATCACTATCGGCACAATCACCAGCCTTGAAAGGTTACAGGGTGCCCAGGTGAAGCTGGCCCACTTTCTAAAGGAAAATGATCACAACCAGAAGGCAAGAGGAGGCCTTTCCTTCCAGTGTACAGGCCTTTAAGGGACTGCTGCTGCTGCTATGCGTCTTGGATGCCCTCTTTATCTTTGTGTATATAGCTACATTTAACACAATGGCTATCTATTATAATGGCTATAAGCTCATTAAAAATTTTCAAGCCTTCCACCAAAACAATGCCCCACCTGTACAAAATGTAATGCTTATGTATAAATGTGTAGGTAATATGCTTTTGTGAAATGATGCTTGATTTAAATATAATATATATTAAAATGTTTGAGAACAACTGTCTTGAGATGGGCAAACCAAACCAACACTTGCAGGCATTCGTAGTCAACTGTAATCAGACAGGTGCCGAATAACTTAAAATCACACACTCCTTTACCTGACTCTTTAGAGGCTTGCAGCAAACACAATATTTCCCTTGAATTATAACAGTGCCAGACACATAGCAATAGCTTGTAGCTGTACTGTTCTATAATTAGTACTGTTGTTTTTATATTCTAGATTCTAAAATTGCCTTATTTGGATTAATTCATTCAATTTACACAATAACTATATGAGATGGCTTGTACTTTTATCCCCATTCTGCAGTGAAAATGTTTGATTCAAATCAACCACTTGCCAAGTATACATAACCAGTCAGTGATAGGGCTAGTATTCAAATCCAGAGAGTATGGTTCTGAGTCATACTCTTAACCCACTGATTTTCCTGATTATCAGAAGCTCAAACTAATCAGCTTAACACTGAGGACTACAGCAAAATAACAATTTCGTCATTGTTTCCTCTTCTGTTGCATGATTCTTTAATAATTACAGGTGCTTAGTCACAAATAAAGGCAGGCAAATTTCTAGAAATACCAATATCATATATGTTTTTATCCAACTACATATGTAAGAGCTCCTTTCTTAGAATATTAATAATAAGTGGCCTCACCCTTAAGAAAGGAAGAAAACTCAGAAGAACTTGTCCAAATGGACTGAAATTACCATGAAGAGACTGCAGTCTTTCCTGAGTGCTAATAAAAGACATTATCCAAAGATGATGAAACTTTAGTCTTCAACAGAAGGTATCAAAACAGGACATCAAATCTATTTTTAACCAGTCAAATTCACCCATATTTCATTATTCTGAATTGTCCTGGTGTCATGACTTCACCCGTCTCTACAGAACCTGCATTAAAGAAAAGAATCTTCCTCGTCTCTCATTGGAGTTAGAAATGCCTGGGCTTCACTTACATCTGCCTGACACTTGAAACACCTTTGCTATTTCCTCTGGAGAACAGTTAAAGGATTGAGGTAAGATGATGCTGGAGTAAGAATAAGTCCTTGTGTTTACACAGAGTTTACAGCAGTTAATACACATCTCTATATTTCAAGACATCAACGAATATGAGGTCCCAATCCCTAGGGAATCTTGTTAGCTTTACACAGATGTTCTGTGTAGGGGATAGAGAGAAAGGAGGATACAAAATAATTAGGCACTGCTCAGATGAGAAAAAGCTAACTTTCTAATCCCAGTTAGTATGAGCATGTGACTTTTGAATTGTGTTCCTTTGTCTATAACGTATCTCTCTCAAGTGTATGAGTTTCTTTCTATGGATTTCTAAATATAAATTGATTTTCTTCCTATGGATTTCTAAATATAAATTCTGTACCTTTACTACATTTCAAATGATGGCAGGCACAGGCATTTTTATTTCCTTCTTTAAAATTATAAGAAAAGTAATATTTAATGTGGCTCTTTTTGCATTTTTATTTTTATTTAAAAATATTTAATTGATAAAGAGTGTATATAGTCAAGGCATACAATGTGATGACTTCATATACATATACCTTGTTTAATGATTATCACAATCAAATTGATTAGCACGTTCATCCCCACCCATGCTATACATTACATGACAGACACAGTCCTGGCCAAACTCAGGAAACTCAGGTTAAAAAAAATAGTCAGTATTTGGTATTCATGAGTGGGAATTACATAACCTTTCTGAAGGTGAAATGTGTGAATAAGAAGGAATTAGACTGAGAAATTGGACAACTCATTGGTGTGTGCAGGGCTTATAAAATGCAAGGCCCCTTAGTTAACATATGGAGAATCATGCTGTCTGTTCATACATGACCAAAACACATGTATATCACAGGGTTCCCAGCAGAACTTGTTCAATTGATGCGCAGAAATAAGCATGAAATAGAACAGAAAAACTTTAGCTGTACTGGTTGAATGACCATATTTTGAGTATTTTGAGGATGTCTTAGTTTAGACTTCTGTAACAGAATGCCAGAGACTAAGTGGCTTATAAACAAAAAAATATTATTTCTCACAGTTCTGGGGGGTAAAAGGATGAGATCAGGGTGCTGGTATGGTTGGGTTCTGGTGGCGGCCCTCTTCCAGGCTGTAAACTGCCAACTTCTCATTGGATCCTCACATGCTGAAAGAGAGATAACTAGGCCTCTGGCCTCTTATATTATAAGGACTCTAACCGCTTTCTTAAGGGTTCCACCCTCATGACCTAATTACCTTCTAAAGGCCTCTGCCTCCAAATACCATCACATTGGAATTAGGGTTTTAGCATTTAAATTGGGGGTGGTAAGCATTCAGTTTATTGCAGAGGGTATAGTTACTTGGTATGCAGACTAAATGGGCCTTCTAGTCCTTTCTGCCCACACTCAAATTACTCATGTAAATTTACTTGGTGGGACATATTGTGCATTTCAAAAAGTATAAGATCTTTATAAGACAATGTCTTTGGGAATAAACTAAATAAACTACAAAACAGTTAACTATGTCTATCATTAGAAAGATCAATTTAAAGGCAGAATAAACAACAATGTTTATTCCCACTGACATTACATTATCCAAATTATTTTCTTCATTTATGTGCTTCATTGTTCCCTCTACATTTAAATCCTGTTCATATTTAAAAACCCCATTTAGTGACCTTCTTTGTGATTCCTCCATGAATTTCTTTACTGCATACTTAGCACTCATAATTTGTACTATCATCATTATTAATAAACTCCTAATTTTGTTATGTATAAATTATCTATTGCCACATAACAAATTAATCCAAACCCTAACATGCAAAACAATAAGCACTTTCGTATTTGAAATATTGCAACATTGATTGAATTTAACATTCCGCATCTTGAATGTATTTCCCTGCCTACCAATGACAACACTCATTTCTGCTTCTATTTTCTCTAACTTTTAAGCTATTCTCTCATTTTTTTCTCCAGTTTCCCTTTTACTTAACATGTCATATTTTTCAGAATTATATTTGTAGAAATTTTATCTTGTCACTCTTCATGCTTTTCCATCCATATATAAATTGTGGATTATAATAGTTTTAGTATCATATACTTGAGGGGAGGATTAAATGAAAACTTAAAAGTTTTTCTAATACATAAAAATCACTACAAAAGTGAGAACTATATTTTTATTATGATTCAGTTGCACTTTTAGGTAGTTTTGGATAGTTAATAATCTTTTTTCTTTCTACATTAGTACTTATTATTTTCACAGATGCAGGGGGTATAAGCACTGTTGTTACATGGATATATTGTGTAGTGGTGAGGTCTGGGCTTTTTGTGTAACCATCACCCAATTAGTGTACATAGTACCCATTAGGTAATTTCTCATCCCGTACACCCCGCCCAGCCTCCCAGTCCTCTGCTCTTTCAGGTCTCCAATGTCTATTATTCCACTTTCTGTGTTCACGTGTACACATTATCTAGCTCCCAATTATAAGTGAGAATACATGGTATTTGACTTTCTGCATCTGAGTTATTGTTGGACAGTTATTAATAATAATCTTTAAATATCCCTAGCTCTATCTCAGCCTTGATAAAAGAGAAGAACCTATAACAATATTAGGTTTTTTGAAAAATTAAAGAGATATGGGACCCTGAACGAATCCTGTTTTTTTATGTGGACACTCAAAAGTTTTGTCCCATTTGTTATGCCACTTTAATCCCCATCCCAGGGAAATCTTGCAAAGTTCAGTTATCTTTTTTGAGCAGAAACCCATCAACACTCCTCACTGTTATTCCTGTGGACATCACAGTCCAAATCAATTCTCTTAATACATCTCCAACATCCCTTTGACATAGGTAACCAACCACCCACTGACTGAGTGATGTGAGTGATACTCAGGATATCATAATAAGGAATTCTTACCTTTATGTCTTCTAAGCAAGCAATGATATTTACTCAGTCTGGGACACGTGTATAAACATTATATCAAATAAAGTGACCATAATTTCTCATGTATCACCTAGCACTTTGTTCCAATCTAGTTAATAGAACTCAAGCCTTACAAATTTAAAGACAAATGACAATACTTGGACAACTTATGTAACTATCAGCTTTCTAATCTGAAATTAGATAGTGATAATTTCAGCATTTTAATTTACTAAACACAGACTTTTAATAGAAAGCAGAAATTTTGAGGTTTCAAGATCTTGCAGTAAGGTTAAGGAAACAGCCTCAAGAATTATTTCATCTATAATCCTGTAAAATCTTGGTTATTTTCCCAAAAGACACATTTCACAGTTGGTTTGTTCATTACTGATACATAGAAATACATTGACTTTTGTTTGTTGATTTTGTATCTGCAACTTTGCTGAATTAGTTTGTTAGCTTGAATGATTTTTTGGTGGATTCTTTAGTATTTCCTTTACATAACATCATGTTGTCTTTGAATACAGATAGTTTTACTTCTTACTTTCCACTTTTGATGCCTTTTATTTATTTATTTTCCTTGCCTAATTTTCTTGGCTGAAACTTCCATTACAATGTTAAATAGAAGTGGTAAGCATGCATTGCCACATTCCTGTTCTTAGGAGGAAAGCTTTTATTTTTTCACCACTAAGTATGATACTCATAATTGTCTTTTATCATATTGATGTAATCTCCCTCTATTCCTAGTTTGCTGAATATTTTTATCATGAAAGTGTCAAATGATTTTGCTCTATCAAATGAGGTGATCATTTTTTTTCCTTTGTTCTATTTTGTTGCTATATTACATTCTTCGATTTTCATATATTGAAATGAAATGCCCCTGCATTCCTGGGATCAATCGCACTTGGATATGGTATATAATCCTTTAATATGCTGATGGATTAGACTTTTGTCTCTATAGTCATAAGGGATATTGGTCGTTAGTATCATATTCTTGTGATGTCTTTATCTGCCTTTGGTATTGAGGTAATGCTGGCATAATAAAATGAATTAGGAAGTGCTTCCTCCTCTTAAAATGTTGGGAAGAGTTTGAGAAGACTGGTGTTAATTCCTCTTTAAATATTTGGTAAAGTCACAAAATAAACCATGTGATCCTGGATTTTCTTTGTGGAGAGGATTTTGATTCAATCCCTTCTCTTGTACAGGTCTACTCAGATTTTTAAATTTATTTTTTATTAATTTATTTTAAATTGACAATTGTGTATATTTATAGGGCACAATGTGATGTTTTGATCTATGTATACATTGTAAGAAGATTCAGTCAAGCTAATTAACATATCCATCACCTAACCAACTTATCATTTTTATGTGGTCAGGACATTAAAAATCTATTCTTTGAGCAATTTGAAATATACATTATTATTAACTGTGGTCACCATGCAGTGCAATTGATCACTGAAACTATTCCTCCATTCTAACTGAAACTTTGTACCCTTTGATAAACACCTCCTTTTCCCTATTTCTCCCACTCCCCACCCAGCCTCTGTTAACCACCTTTCTACTCTCTGTTTCTGTGAGATCGACTTTTTTAGAGTCCACATAGTGAGTTCATACAGTATTTCTCTTTCTGTGCCTGGCTTATTCCACTTAACATAATGTCTTCCACGTTCATCCATGTTGTTGTGTATGACAGAATTTCCTTCTTTTTTTTAACTGAATAGAACTTCATTGTGTAAAAATTTCTGTAAAATCTTGCCACATTTTCTTTATCCATTCTTCTCTTTATGGGCAGTTAAGTTGCTTCCATATCTTAGCTACTGTGAATAATGCTGAAATGAACATAGGGGTGCAGATATACCTTTGACATTCCAATTTCAATTCCCTTGGGTATTGAATACCCAGAAGTGGAATATTTACATTGTGCTTACATTATGCTTATTATTATATGCCAGAGGTTCTCTAAAGTAGTTTAATCTATGAAATGCTTTGATCCTTACAGTAAAGTGCACACACTTATTATCTACATTTGACAGGTCAGGTTACTAAAATATAGGAAGACATTTGTTCAAGGAAGCATAGCAAGTTAAGTGTTTGAACCTAGGGCTGCTGGCACTAGAGTCCCTGATGTTAACCACTATAGTACATTGATTCTCTGTGGTATGGTACCCATATCATTGTGTTTCTTTCACATGAGGATCTAACATGTATTTCTACATATAGAGTATCAAGGTTATTTAACAACAGAGGCCAATATTTAGATCATTTAAGTTGAGGATCACTGAGGCAAATTTAAAATAAAAGTGAGTCATAGAAATAAAAATGCCTCAATTTCATTTTTTAAAAGGTAAAAGTAAAAAGCATACATGTTTTAGTTCCTTCTCTCATAAGTAGGCAATGTGGTATGGGTTCTGGAGCCAAATTTCCTGTGTCAAATGGTGGCTCCCTCTTTATCAGCAGTGTGAATGTGGGTAAATCGTCCTACTCTCTCAGTCTCTTTTTTCCTCTCTGTAAAGTGACGGTAATTACAGTAAAACCTCCTATGGTTTTTATTAAGATCAAATGAGACAACATCTGTATAGTGGTTGGGACCCTGCTTAGAATGGGAAATCTACTCAATCCTTCTTATCATGAAACATTACAGAGCACATTGCTCAACTTTTTCACTGGGCTCTTGGCAGAATAGGAGCTAGAAATTGCTCACACCACTATTTCCTCATTTCCTCAGATATTCTTTAATTTATAAGTTAGCATTTTCTGATGATATTCATCCAAAGAAAGGCTGTAAGTATTGTGACATCATGGATAATGTTTCATTAGATGTTCTACCTTATTTCCACAGATAGATTTAAAATAGAGTAATATACACTGGGAAAATCTAATAGTATTAACCACCAGTGCCTCTTGGAAATCATCCACTTCAAGGCTTCCATCTCATAGGATTTCATGCATATATTTCCCATCGCAAAGGTCATTACTGACCTAATCAGGATTAGACCACAAGCTTGATCATTTGTGCTTTGTGCTACCTCTTAAGACAGTGGCATTCTAATGAGTACAGTGAATGTTTTTCACCAAAAGGTAATAATCCAGCAAAAAATCTAGAACACAATAGCACACAGAATTACTAGTGACACTGATCTAGACCTAAGTGCTTGGATTAACAACAATGGTAAATCAATGTGGGGACCAAAAGAATAGGCCCTGGAGTAAGGCAGAATAGCCTGGCTATTTTCTAAAGGGAGACCTTGGCACACTTCTTAGAGTCCCTGTAATACTTGCTAATATCAACATGTAGCACATTGGGTCTTCTGTGAGTATTAAATAAAGACAGCTTAGAGATTTTAAAAGATTGATTAGCCTATAACAATTGTCCAATAAATATTAGTTATTCATTTCAGAATTAGGTTTGTGGTCTTTTATTTTCTCTCTCTCTCTCTCTATCTATATATATATTTATTTTATTTGATTTGTTACAGTGCAACCATAAATACTCATCTCAAAAGCACCCAAAACAGGAACGAAAAAAGCAGGTGCATAATTTTACACTGGTTTTTGGTGATTCCTTTTGTGAGATTCCTTTTGTGAATAGTTAGTGAGGCACTAACTATTCTAGAAAAATGAATGGCCCTTGGTGAGACAAGAACATTCATTGGTTCTTTAGGAGTTATCTGGTTATGTCTCATCTACTATGCTTCCTTCTAAGCTAAAATAATATTATCTACAGCAGGGTTATTTTATTCTAGTTCAATAGAGTGCAGAAGCAGGTACTCCTGGCCATACTGGCAAAAGTTTCAAAATTGTAACTACTCTTTCACATAAAAATGACATGCTTTGCTTCTTTTTAAACTTGGGATGGCTCTGTGATTTGCTTGTTTCTACTGAAGAGTTAAGGTACTTAGGTTTTGGAATCTAGACTTTGAACAGTGTAAACTTTAATGTTCAGAGTAAGAAATTGTGCTATACTCTGCCCATTATGAAAAGCATATGAAGTCAAATTCATTCGATGTTGTAGGGTATAAAAAGGAATCATTTTCATTCATTCAACACATTTATTTGAGCCTTGACTCTGAGCCAAATGTTATTCTAGTTGCTTGAATTAGATTAGTGACATAAACAGCACAATATGTTCTCTCCTGGAGCCTGGAGCTTACATAGGAACAAAATATGTCCACATATTTAGTTGGGATAAATGCTCAAAACAAAAGTCAGAAAATCATGGAAGTAGGATTGTGATTTTATGAAATCCCACAGATCTGGAGAACTGAGAGTTAGTAAAGAAGTTCTGAAAAAACGTTCTGCCATGTTCTCACTGAGAAAATTAATTAATTAAGAGTAATTGAATTAGTGGTACAAATTTTTTTTGCCATGGTAGAGTTCATTAGAAAAGAGGAAATTCATCTTCATTTTGCATTTATTCTGAATAAAAACTGCCATGTATTCTGTCATTTAATCTTCCCAGGGAAAGTATGTTTATTTCTATTTGTATAGAGTAAAAAACAGTATCAACAAATTTCCAAATGACCACATACATGCAAACACACACACGAACATGTGCATTACTTTACCCCATGCTTTCTATTCCACGGATGGAAGTCATAACCTATGATGGAGTTCCAAATTACTGTAGTTCAAGTAGTCTAAGGTAAACTTCTTAAATATATTATGGGTGTTTTGTTTATAACACTTAATAAAGAATGAAGTTTATCAGAGAGGAAGTTATTATAGGTAAAAAGAAAAAATAGTTTGACAACCATTACTTTAATAAAGATATCACATCAATGATTACAATAAAAAGGTCTAATTTGTATCAAAAACCTAGTATGTATGGTTGGATTTCTTTCACTTTATAAGTAACATTTCATCAATCTGTTTAAAAAGAATCAATTGGACAGTATGGTAGGATGAATAGTGCCCCCTTCAAGATGTCCACATGCTAATTTACGGAACCTGTGAATATGTTACCTTAAATGGTAAGAGGGAATTTGCAGAGGTGATTGTTAAAAATGTTGAGATTAAGATATTATCCTGGTTTATCTGGAAGGATCCAATGTCATCACAAGTGTCCTTAGAAGAGGGAGGTAGGATGGTCAGGTACAGAAGATGTAAGACCAGAAACAGAGAGGTTAGAGAGAAAAGGTGCTATGCTGCTGGATTCGAAAACAGATTAAGGGCCCATAGACCAGGGAATGCAGATAGCCTTTAGAAGCTTTACAGGCAAGCAAACAAATTTCCTCTAAAGCCTTAGAGCATGGGCCTTCTAACACATTATAGGCCATTGAAACTCACTCTGCACTCTGTCCTCTGGAACTGTAAGATAATTAAGTTCTGTTGTTTAAAGCCACTAAATATAATCTAATTTGTTAAAGCAGTGTCAGGAAACTGATACAGACAGTGTGACAAGGAGTCTGCGTGAATTTATTTTACACATACAGTCAATTCCACTTGCCAGCATCTCCCAGCTTAGCCCAGATAACAACTCTTGACATGCAAAACTAACTCAATACTTACGTCTCAGTTGTCCTTATGTCTGTCTTTGTGCTCTGACTTTGAATCTTCTTGAAATAAAAAAAAAAAAACAAAGCTAGAGATGTGGAGTGAAAAAATGACTCAAAGTGGATTAGAGATTCCTTTCCTGTATATTATTGGTGAGATTAGAGTTGAATAATATGGTGATGTATTTATAGGTGCAGACTATTTGTATGTGAATGCCTATTTATTTCCAATTCCTTTCCCCTGCAGCAGAACCTTTTCCTTTTCATAGCACATGGAATACAGAAGACCAAGACATTATACCCAAAATCATAAACAGAATGTTCACATGAACATCTCAAACTTAATTTAATGGCTGTAAACATTAAATAATATTTGGTTTGCAAATTTTCTCCTTCTTCCTCCTCCTCCTCCTCTTTCTCCTTTCTCTTTCTCTTTCTCTCTCTCTCTCTCTGGCTACACTTACACAATGGCAAATTTTACACATGTCTCAGAGTTTGTTCTACTTGGATTCCGTGGGGGTCCAGGAATGCAGACCATGCTATTTCTGACTTTTTTGACCCTGTATGTCACAGCTGTGGTGGGAAACTTTGGTATGATTGTAATTATCAAAGCGGATGCATGCCTCCGTACCCTGATGTATGCCTTCCTCCAAAGCCTCTCCTTGCTGGACATCTGCTGTTCTTCCATGATTGCCCCCAGGGTTCTGATGAACTGCATGAAAGAGGACCACACTCCATGGTATACATATACCACATTTTATTAATCCACTCATGAATTGATGGGCACTTGGGTTGATTCCACATCTTTGCAATTGTGAATTGCTGCAATAAACATTCAAGTGCATGTGTCTTTTTGGTGAAAAGTCTTTTTTTCCTTTGGGTAAATACCCAATAGTGGGATTGCTGGATCAAATGATAGGTCTACTTTTAGTTCTTTGAGGAATCTCCATATTATTTTCAATAGAATTTGTACTTATTTGCAGTCCCACCAACAGTGTATAAGCATTCCTTTCTCTCTGTATCCATGCCAGCATCTATTGTTTTTGGACTTTTTGATAAATGCCATTCTAACTGGGATAAGGTTATACTTCATTGTGGTTTTAATTTGCATTTACCTGATGATTAGTGACATTGAGCATTTTTTCATATGTTTATTGGCCATTTGTCTATTATCTTTTTAAAGCTACTGTTCATGTCTTTTGCCCACTTTTTGATGGGGTTGTTTGTTTGTTTCCACCTGATTTCCTTGAGTTCTTTATAAATTCTGGTTATTAGCCCTTTATTGGATATGTAGCTTGCAAATATTTTCTCCCATTCTGTAGGTTGTCTATTTGTTCTATTGATTGTTTCCTTGGCTGCAGAGAAGCTTTTTAGTTTAATCAAATCCCATTTATTAATTTTTCTTTTTGCCACAATTGCCTTTGAGGTCTTAGTCATAAATTCTTTCCCGAGGCTGATATCTAGAAGAGTTTTATCTACAGTTTCCTCTAGAATTCTTATGGTTTCTTTCGTTAGAACTAAGTCTTATATCCATCTTGAATTAATTTTTGTGAGTTGTGAGAGGTAGGGGTCCTGTTTCATTCTTCTGCATGTGGCTATCCAATTTTCCCAGTGCCATTACTCAATAGGGCTTCTTTTCCCCAGTGTACTTTGTCTTCTTTGTCAAAGATCAGTTGATTATAGGTAAATGGTTTTATATTTCAGTTCTCTGTTCTGTTCCATTGGTCTGTGTATCTATTTTTGTACCAATACCATGCTGTTTTGGTTACTATAGCCTTGTAGTATAGTTTGAAGTCTGGTAACATGATGCCTCCAGATTTGTTCTTTTTGCTTATGATCGCTCTGGATATTCTAACTCTTTTCTGGTTCCAAACAAAACATAGGATTATTTTTTCTAGATTATGAAGTCTGACTTTGGTAATTTGATGGGGATTGCACTGCATTTGTAAATTATTTTGGGTAGTATGGACATTTTAACAATGTTGATTCTACCGATTCATGAGCATGCTATATTTTTCCATATGTTTGTATCCTCTGCAATTTTTTCCCTCAGAGTTTTGTAGTTCTTCTTGTAGAGATCTTCACCTCCTTCATTAAGTATATTCCTAGGTATTTTATTTTCTTTGTAGCTATTGTGAATGGTATTGAGTCTTTGATTTGACTCTCATCTTGACTGTTATTAGTATATAGAAATGCTACATTGATTTTGTATCTTGAGAATTCATTGAATTTATTTATCAATTCCAGGAGACTCTTGGCAGAATCTATGGGGTTTTATAGATACAAGATCATATCATCAGCAAAGAGTGATAGTTTGACCTCCTGTTTCCTGATTTGGATATCCTTAATATTCTTCTCTTGTCTGATTGCTCTGGCTAGGACTTCCAGCACTATGTTGAATAGAAGTGGTGACCCTGGGCACCCTTGTCTTGTTCCTGTTCTCAGGGGGAAAAATTTCAACTTTTCCCCAGTTACTATGATGTTGGTTGTGGGTTTGTCATATACGGCTTTAATTATTCTGAGATATGCTTCTTCTATGCCTAGTTTGTTGAGGGTTTGTATGATGAAAGGGTGCTGAATTTTGTTGAATGCTTTTTCTGCATCTGTTGAGAGAATCATATGGTTTTTGTTTCTGCTTTTGTTTATTTAGTGAATCACATTTATTGATTTACATATGTTGAACTATTCTTGCATCCCTGGGACAAAGCCCAGTTGATCCTTATGGATTATTTTTTTAATGTGCTGTTGAATTCAGTTTGATAGTATTTATTGAGGATTTTTTCATCTATATTCATAAGGGATATTGGTCTGTAGTTTTCTTTTTTTGTTGTGTCCTTTCCTGGCTTTGGTATCAAGCTGATACTGGCTTCATAGAATGAGTTGGAGAGGATTCTCTCCTTTTCAATGTTATGGAATATTATCTGTATTTTGGGTACCAGTTCTTCTTTGTATGTCTGATAGAATTCAGCAGTGAATCTGTCTGTTCCAGGGCTTTTTCTTGGGAGACATTTTTATTATTGTTTTCATCTCACTATTCATTATTGGTCTCTTCAGGAGTTCTGTTTGTTTCTAGTTGTGTCTTGGGAGATTGTGTGTTTCCAGGAACTTGTCATTTCCTCTATGTTCTCTAGTTTATATGCCTAGAAATTTACATACTATTCATGGATGATGTTTTGTATTTCTGTGCGTTTAGTTGTAATGGCACCATTTTCATTTCTGATTCAGCTTATTTGGGTCCTTTCTCTTCTGTTCTTGGTCAGTCTAGCAAGAGGTCTGTCAGTTTTGTTTATCTTTACAAAGAACCAACTTTTAGTTTTGTTAATCTTTTGTATTGTTTTTTTGTTTTCCAAGTTATTTAGTTCTCCTCTGACCTTTGTTATTTCTTTTCTTCTGCTGGCTTTGGGTTTGGGGTTCTTCCTTTTCTATTTCCTTGAGGTGTGACAATAGGTTGTTAACTTGTGATGTTTCTGTCTTTTTGATGTAGGCATTTAAGGCTATGAATTTTTCCCTGAGCAATTATTTTGCTGTGTCCCAAAGATTTTGATAGCTTGTATCTCCTTTTTCATTCAATTCAAAGAATTTTTTGTTTTCCATCTTAATTTCCTTCTTGACCCAGTAATCATTCAACAGTATGTTGTTTAATTTCCAGGACTTTTTGTAGGTCGGAGTGTAATTGATTTCTAGTTTTATTCCACTGTGGTCTGAGAAGGTACATGGTATGAGTTCAGTTTTTTTGAATTTGTTGAGACCTATTTTGTGGCCTAAGATATGATCAATCTTGGAGGATGTCTCATGTGCTGCCAAGAAGAATGTGTATTCTATAGTTTTGCTGTAGAATGTTCTGTAAATGTCTGTTAGGTCCTTTTGATTTAGAGTTTGGTTTCAGTCCATTATTTATTTACTTATTTTCTGCTATGATAGTTTGTCAAGCTCTTACAGTGTAGTGCTGAGGTCCCTGGTGATTACAATGGTGCTATTTATTTCTTTGCTTAGCTCTAGTAAAATTTGTTTTATGTATCTGGGAGCTCCTGTGTTGAGTGCATATATATTTAGGATTATTATGTCTTCTTGTTGGATAGCACTCTTTACCATTATATAATGACCCTCTTTGGTTTTTTTTTACCTTAGTTAGCTTAAAGTCAATTTTATCTGATATGAGAATAGCTACTCCTGCTGTCTTTTGACTTTTATTTGTGCAAAATATTTTTTTTCATCCTTTCACATTGTGTCTGTGTGCGTCCTTGTGATTTAAATGTGCTTCCTGGAGACAGTAGATATTTGGGTTGTATTTTTTCATCTGTTCAGCCAGCCTATGTGTTTTGAGAGATGCATTCGGTCTGTTAACATTGATTGATAGCATTGATATGTGGGATGTTGGTCTGTTCATCATGTTGGGTGGTACCTTATTGCTTTGTTTTACCTCTTGTTCCATTTTACAGGAGTTGTGAGTTTTTGGGTATTTTTTAGGTGAATTACTGTAGTGGGTATCTGTTGTGCTGATTTGTGTATAGTGCTGTTCTGAGTATTTCATACAGAGCAGATTGGTTCATGGCAAATTCTCTCGGTGTTTACTTGTCTGGAAAAGACTTAATTTCTCCTTCAATTGTGAAACTTAGTTTTGCAGGATACAAAGTTGTAGGCTGGCAGTTGTTCTGTTTAAGTCGATTGAAAATGGTGCTCCAATCCCTTCGGGCTTTTAAGTTCTCCACTCAGAAGTCTGCTGTTAGCCTGATGGGTTTTCCTTTGTAGGTTATTTGATGTTTTCATCTTGCTGCTTGTAGAATTTTCTCCTTCATTTTGACTTTGGCCAAGCTGATTAGTATATGTCTTGGAGATATTCTATTTGCTATGAATCTTCTCAGTGTTTGATGACCATCTTATATCTGGATAACTGAATCTCTGTAGATACCAGGGAAGTTTTACTCAATAATTCCCTCAAATAGATTGTCCATGCTTTTTGAACTTTCTTCTTCTCCCTCAGGGGCACCTATAATTCATATATTAGTTTGCTTCACATAACCCCATATCTTTCTCAGTGATTTCTCAGACATTTTTATACCCTTCTCTGCATCCTTGAGTGACTGGATTAGCTTGAAAGCCTTGTCTTCAAGCTCTGAGATTCATTTTTCTGCTTGGTTTAGTCTGTTGAAGCGTTCTGCTGTATTTTGAAATTCTCTAAATGACTTTTTCATCTTGTTTAGTTCTATTATATCCTTTCTTATGTCATCTAGCTCTTTAGGGACTTTTTCATTTTTTTCATTGATGTCTTGAAATATTTTCTGGCTTCTTTTTGTTGGTTTTCAAGTTTCTCTTCAATCCATTCATCTTGTTTGCCATCCATATTCTGAATTCCATTTTTGACATTTTACAATTTCCGTTTGGTTGGGGTCCACTACTGTAGATCCATTGTGATCCCTTGGGATTGTTGGGGGTATCAAACTCTTTTTTTTTTCATATTTCCAGAATTCTTTTGCTGCTTTCTTCTCATCTGAATCCTATTCTCTCAGCTCAGGACTAATAGGTTTGCAGGGAACCTCTTCTCCTTTCCTGGGAACTCTCCTACTGAGTGAGAAGAAGGGGAGGTCTCTAGATGGTGCTTTTGTGTCCTACTCTGAAAGGTTGACCCAGCAGGGGAGGGGCAGGTGCACTGAGTGCCTGTATTGCAGCTTTCTGTTTTGTTCCTTTCCCCTGTGATTGTCTTAGTTGAAGCCAGTGCTGGGTGATCTTCATGCGGAGTGACGTGTTGTTCCCCAGATCATTGTTGGGAGGTCAGTTAGGGGCTGCATGAGACCCTCTCCATGGTGGCTGGCATTGTAGGGGGTTTTTCTGCCAGGGTTCTCCCCATGGAGGTAACAGTGGCAACTGAATGAGGCTATCTAGGCAGTGGTCATGGGTGTCCAGGATTTGGGAGTTTTCTCAAACCAGGTTCAGGTACAATAGTAGCTTGAGGCTGGGGGGTCTCTGGCAGAGTGTTTGTCTGTGAGGCAGTTCTGCAGGCCCAGCAGCAGTAGTGGAGTCTCAGGGGCAGAGTCATGGGTCCCTGGCATAGCACTGGAATCTCAGTGGCAGAATCATGGGGCCACTGGGAGCACTGGAGTTACAGAGTTACAAGCCTTGGGTCCCAGGGTCAGCACTGGAGCCTTAGGGAGGCAGAGGCGTGGGCCCAGCAGCATCAGTGGTGCCTCAGGGGCAGAGTCTTGAGGCCCAAGGGTAGGCTGGATCCTCAGGTCTATAGCTGGTGGCAGCACTAGAGCCTCAGGAGGCAAGCCAGAGGCCCAGGCACAATGGGGCTCTTGCAGCCAGAGCCATGGTCAGGAGGCAGAGCAGGAGTTGCCTGGGCAGGGCTGTTGAGTCAGACAGCATTGCAGAAACCATGGAGGTAGAGCTGCAGGTGGTGTGTGGCTCTGGCACTGCAGGAACTGCAGAGGTGGAGCCATATGTGCCAGGTGCCTCCAGCAGAGTGGGGTCTGCAGAGGTGGAGCTGTGAAAGCAGGGTGTGGGCTGGTGGAGCAGGAATCATAGAGGAGGAATCATGCAGGGCAGGCAGCAGTGTGGGGGTTGCACTGGGGTGGGATTGTGGGCCAGACTACCCAGGTCCTGTGGAAGCAGTTGCCATAAGGCTTCTCAGGTGGTGTGGCATCTGAGGCTCCCCTTCTGCTCAGATCCCACATTGTGGGGAAGGGTGCTCAGCTCCCAGTCACAGGGCATCACATGGGGCAGTGTCCACTCTATCTGCTCCCTCCCTGGTCTGGTGGGGGTGATGCAAAGGCAGCTGTTGCAAAGTTGAACCCAGTGCAGACCTGGCACCCTGTACCTGAGAGGCCAGATGACGTCAGTTGCAGTAACCCAGTTTCAGTAGCCCACAGATCCCTGTTGCATCCACTCTCCAAAGCAATATCTCTGCACAGACTCCAAGCAGCTCCCCTCCCTGATCAGACCAGAGGTGTGTGAGGGTGTTGGGGGCCCCACTCATAGCTCCAGCAAAAGTGCCTCTGGGGTGAGCAAGGAGCCCCACGCCTCTCTCCCCTTGACCCTTCCCACTGTAGATGCCTCCCCAAGGTTTCCCCGATCTTGTTGAAACAATCGCCCCATCACCTTCTTTTTCACTCTGAATGTCCTCCATTGCTTCTCCAGGGTTTTATAATGTTCTTTCCAAGAAAAGCCATCTGTAGGTAGGCGTCCACCAGCAACTTTCAACCCACTCCTTGAAAACGGTGCATGGAAGCTGTTTCTAGTCTGCCATCTTGCCCCTCTGCCTCCTAGTGTTTATTTTATCTTTTAAAAAATTCTGTGACATCTATAATAATGTCCAGTTTTTCTTTAAGGTTATTTGTCTCACTTCTCTGTGTCCTCCTATCAATCTTTCCACAGGACTTTGAATTCTATCAGGTTTTTTCAATAAACCACTTCTTAAACTTTATTTATATTCCCTAGTATATCCTTGTTTTTTTCTCATTAATTATTATCTTGTCATTATTATTTTCTCCTACTGATATTTTTGATTATGCTAATGTTTATTTACTCAATTTTAATATTAGGTATTAATTAATGTTCACTTATCTTCTTTTTCTATAAGAGGGTGAAAATTTCCCCAGGGACTATTTAAGCTGCATTATAGCAAGTTTGTGATGAAACACTTTCATTTTCATTTATGCCTAAGTATTACCTTCTTTATTTAAGATTTTGACCAATGCTTACTTAGAAGATTTTTTTCAATGTCAAATGTGAAGTGTTTTAATTTATTTTATGATTTCTAAATGAATTTATTTGATAAGAGGATATTAATATCATGGAAGGGTCATTTGAAATTTGTTGAGACTTGCTTATGACATAGGTCAAGTACATTTGAAATATGTTTCATCTATGTTGGGAAAGACTATATATCATTAGAGCAAGACTGTTTATTTTGTTCGTTTAAGAACTATATTTTGTCTGAAGTATTTGTACTTGATCTATTACTGAAAAGATTTGGAATAAAGCCATCTCTCTAATCCAGTTTTCTTGTTGTTTTATCAAATTTAGCCTATATATTTTATTATATTTTCTGAGTTTAAGATTACTTTAGAATTTCTATATTTTGCTTTAAAACTAAAGTTTTAAAACTATATGGGATCACTGTATATGAGGAAATATATTTGCCTTGAAGACTGATAATTTTTTCTGGTATTAATATGGCTTGATTATTTTTTAGTCTTTGGTGTGTGCCTAGCTTACCATTTTCCACAATGCATATTATTGTTTTCACTTATATTATATATGCTTATATGTTAATAAACATGTATATATTATATATGTTTATATATTATATAATATATAAAATACACATTTATATATAAGCAGATACAGCTGGATGTATTTCTTTTTAAAAAAATGTATGAAAATCGTATCTTTTGCATGAAAAGTCAATATATTAGAATTATTGATTATAATGTAATTGAAATAATTTATGCCATATTGTTTTGTTATTTTAACTAGACTACTTTATCAATATTTAGATTTTTGTCATCTTGTGGAAGATGGAGTTTTTTGTCATACTAACATTTTACCATTTGTCAGTTTGGTAAAACAAACCCAAAAAAACATTTTAGTGGTGGTAATAGATACTTTGACATCAAAAATTAACTAATTAAAATCTAAATAATATCTAAATTTATTAAAAATAAATAAATTTCAGAATGCTTTAGCTGTGGTCACACAAAATATTGCATTATTCCCTCATCTGAAACAACCAGAATATAGGTTAAATATATGAAACAATGTTTTGAAAGACACTTGAATCAGACAATTAAATACGGTGATCCCTGGGAGAAGAGAAGCAAAACAGTTGAATATCATGATTTTCTCATTTTACTGCTTGGAGGGAATTTCCAACCCATGGCTCAGGGTTGGAAAACTAAGATAGAGGCTGTCTGACTTACTGAGATGAGAAGAAAAAGCTGAGATTATGGAGAGTTCAAGCCATCTAGAGCCCTCAAGATAGAGTACCAGAGACTGAAAAACTACACAGAGTTAGAATCCTGGAGTTCAGCAGAAGGTCTCCCTCTAGTACTCAGTTGATTATTGATGAGTATGTACGTAAGGAAACTACCCAAGGCTGGAAAGAGAAACAAGAAAAGATGAAAGGTAGCAGTGACTGACACTCACGCAGCACCAGGAATAGTGCCTGTTCTTAAGGGTCAGAATGGATCTGATTCTCTCCCTCTCTCTCTCTGTCTCTCTCTCTCATCTCTCTCTCTCTCACACACAAACTCACAAACACACATCTTAAAAGCAAGAACCAAAAGAATCAAACTGTGTCCAAGAAATCTGAGTCCCAGAACGAAGGTCTCATATGTATACAACACTATGCAGAACCCAAAAGGATACAATTCAAAATGCTGGAAAACTGCTAAAAGTACCAGGCATGCTCAGAATTAGAAAAATATGAACCATAGAAGGAAAATAATCATTCCATATAAATCATTCAATATAAATCATCTTAGAATTTATGTGTATGTTAGAAATAGCAGAAAAAGATACTACAATTATAATTCATTTTTATTAATATGACCACACATAAATCGATTTTGCTTTTTAACTGTCTTAAGGTATTTTATTTGTATGAAAATATTGTATTTAAGATTTATGTACTCAAAAGTTTATTGATGGATGTTTGTTTACAGTTTCTTTTTCATATTATAAACAGTGCTGTGAGGTATATTCTTGCATCTCCATCCTTGGTCACTTATGTAAGTATATTTGTAGGATACACATTTTATAAAAGTCTTACTGAGATGCAAGTCACAAATCGTAAAATTTACCCATTTAAAGTGGACAATTTAGTGGGTTTTTTTTAGTATATTCATAAGTTTGCATAACCTAATTTTACAACATTTTCTTCACCCAAAAAAGAAACACCATGCCCATTAGCAGTCACTCTCCCTTTCCTCTTTCCTCAGCTCCTGGCACTTATTAATCTGCTTTCTATACCCATGCATTTGCCTTTTCTGATATTTCATGTAAATGTAATCACACAATATGTACCCTTTTGTAACTGGCTTCTTTCACTAAGGATAATGTTTACAAGGGTCCTCTGTACTGTAGAATGTATTATTCATAGTACTTAATTCCTTTTTTATTGATGAATAATATTCCATTGTACAGACCTAGTAAACTTTGCTTACCCAATTAATATGTTGATATATATTTGAGGTTTTTTTTCTTTTTGGCTGGTAGGAATAATGCTAATATGAACATTGATGAACAAGGTTTTTGCGGACATATATTTTCTTCTATCTTGGGTACATACTTAGTAATGGAATAGGTATTTTACATGGTAACTATGTGTTTAACTTTTTGGAGAAATGTCCAACTGTTCTTTACAGCAGATGTACCATTTTACATTCCCACCATTAGTGTACTGAGGGTTCTGACTTCTCCACATTCTCACCAAAATTTTTTTAGTTTCTGTCTTTTTTGAAAAAAAAAATTGCCATTCTAGTTGTCGTGAAGTGATATTTCATTATGGCTCTGATTTGTGTTTCTCTAATGACTAATGATGTTGTGTATCTTTTTATGCATTTATTGACCACTTGGGTATCTTCTTTGAGTAAATGTCTATTTAAATGATTTTCCCATTTTAATTGGGTTGTCTTTTGTTGTTGGTATATCTATGTCTACACACACATACACACACACACATATATAGTTGATATATTCGGTTATTGTGGTTAAAAAAGACATAATATTAACCATCTTAACCATTTTGAAGTGTACAGTACAGCAATTTTAAGTATATTAACATTGTTGTGCAGCAGGTCTCTGTAACTTTTTCTTCTTGAAACAATGGAACTCCATACCCATTAAACATTGATTTCCTCTCTCTCATTCCCTCAGCACTTGGCAACCACCTTTCCACTTTCTGTTTCTATGATTTTGACTACTGTAGATACTTCATATGAGTAAAATCATAAAGTATTTGTACTTTTCTAACTGGCTTATGTTCTTTAGGTTCATCCATGTAGTAGCATGTGACAGGATTTCCTCCTTTTTAAGGCTGCATGATATTCCATTGTATGTATATACCACATATACTTAACCATTAATTTGTTGATGATTATTTGGCTTTCTTACACTGCTGGCTATTGTGAATAATTCTGTGATGAACATGGATCTTTGAGGTCCTACTTTGAACTGCTTTGAAGTCCTACTTTGAATTTTTTTGGACATATACTCAGAAGTGGGATTGCTGAATCATACAGTGATTCTATTTTTAATTTTTTGAGGAAGCTCCATACTGTTTTCTATAATGGCTGCATCATTTTACATTCGCACCAACAGGGCATAAGGGTTCAAACTTCCCCACATCCTCACCAACACTTATTATTTTCTTTTTTTTGGTAGTGATCATCCTGATAGAGGGAAGCTATATCTTATTATAATTTTGATCTGTATTTTCATAATTTTGAGTAATATTAAATATCTTCTCATGTGCTTATTGGCTATTTGTATGTCTTCTTTGGAGAAATATTTAAGCCATGTGCCTATTTTTTAATCAGGTTGGGTTTTGTTGTTTTTGTTAACTCCTTAGCAGATACATGACTTCCAACTGTTATTTCCCATTCCATAGGTTGCCTTTTCGCTCTCCTGGTTGTTTCTTTTGACCTGCAGAAGTTTAAGTTTGGTCTAGTCCCATTTATCTATTTTTTAATTTGTTGCCTATGCATTTGATGTCATAGCCAAGAAATTGTTGCCAAATCTAATGTCCTAAAGTTTTTACCCTACATATTCTTCTAGGATTTTAGTAGTATTAAGTCTTAAATTTAGGTATTTTTTCCATTTTGAGTTAATGTTTAGATATGGTGTAAGGTAAAGGTCCAAATTTATTCTTTTGTATGTAGATCATTTTGGGTAGTATGGTTATTTTAATAAAATTCTTCTAATCTGCAAATATGGGATGTCTTTCATTTACTTATATTTTTCTTATCTTAGCAATCTTTTTCAAATTTTCAATGTAAAAAACCTTTCAACTCTTGATTAAGTTTGTTCATAAGCATTTTATCCATTTTGATACTATAGTAAATGAGACAGTTTCCTTCATTTTCTTTTCTGATTGGTTATTATTAGTGCATAGGAGTGCAAGTGATTTTTCAGTGTTGATTTTTGTGTCTTGCAGCTTTGCCGAAATTATTCATTAGTGCCAACTGTTTTTTGTGAAATCTTTAGTATTCTACATAAGATCATGTCATCTGTGAACAGATATAATTTTAATTCTTCTTTTTTAATCTGTATGCCTTTTATTTCTTTTAAAATTAAAGATGAAATTTTAATTATACATTTGTAGTAAATGCAAACAATTTTCCCTTAATTTAACTTGTTTTTATATTTTGACATAATTTCTCATTAGAGGTTTTGTATTTTTATTTATCAAAATTTCTTAAATAATATACAGTTGATTCTTATTATTCTTAGATCCTGTATTTGTGACTTTGCCTACCTACTAAAATTTAAGCCCAAAAGTAATCCCAAAATTTATACTCACAGCACTTTATTCGTTGTTTATGAACATGCACAAAGTAGTGAAAAATTTGAGTTTCTAAATGTGTACATTCCTAGCTGAGGTAGAATAAAGCAATGCTCTGCCTTCTTGTTTTAGCTCTCATACTGTAAACAAGTATCTCTCAGTCTATGTAGTGCCATAGGTTTTCACTTTTGTGTTTTTGTTGGTGATTTTGCTATTTAAAATGTCCCCCAAGTGTAATGTTGAGGTGTTGCCTAGTGTTCCTAAGCACCAGAAGTTTTTGATGTGCCTTATGGAGAACACACATGTATGTGATAAGTTTTGTTCAGGCAAGAGTTACAGTGCTGTTTGTCATAAGTATAACGCTAATGAATCAGCAATATACATTTAATAAGTTCTTTTTAAAGAGACGTACATAAAACAAGGTTAGACACTGATTGGTTGGTTGATGAAAATGTTGGGATCAAAGGCCCTCAGGAACCTATATCTGTATTTCCTATAGGAGCAATGGTTCTGTATTTGCTAATTCAGTGTCTGTAGTCAATTTATAGGACATAACAACTGTGTGTAATGAGAATTGACTGTACCTTTTTAAGAGTACAATTAAAAATAAAAGATTCAGAATGGTATTTATTTATTTATTTCCAGCTTTATATACTTCCAGCTTTGAGGTATAATTGACAAATAAAATTATATATATTTATAGCATACAACATGATGTTTTGATATATGTATACATTAAGAAACAATAACTACAATTAAGCTCTTTATATGTAGAGTCTAAAAAAAGTTGAACTCTCAGAAGCAGACAGAATTATGGTTGCCAGGGGCTGGGCACGTGGGCAGGAACGAGGATATGTTGGTCAAAGTGTATAAAATTTCAGTTAGGGTGAATAAATTCTGGAGAGCTATTGTATAGCATAGTGACTATAGTTAATAATAATATATTATATACTTGAAAAATGCTAAAATAGACAATTTTAAATGGTCTCACCACAAAAAATAATAATAACTATATGAGTTAATGGATATGTTAATGAATGTGTATGGCTTTTATTTCTTCTTCTTGTCTAATTGTTCTAGCTAGAACTTCCAGTACTATGTTCAATTGTAATGGGTGAGAGAAGGCACCTTTGCCTTTTTTCTGGTCTTAGATGAAACAATTTCATTCTTTCCCTATTGAATGTGATGTTATCTGTGAAATTTTCATATATGTCTTTTATTATATTGAGGTAGTTTCCTTCTATTCCTACTTTGTTGAGTGGTTTCATCATGAAAGGGTGTTGGATTTTGTCAAACTTTTTTTTGGCATTGATTTTGATAACCATGTTTTTTGTCTTTCATTTTGTTAATGTGCTATATTACATTGATTGATTTTTGTATGCTGAATTATCCTTGCATCTCAAATATAAATCCTACCTGGTCATGAGTATGATATTTTTGATGTGCTGCCAAATTCAGTGTGCTAGTATTTTGTTTTGGATTTTTGCATTAATATCCTTTGGGATATTGTTAGGTAGTTTTTGTTTGTTTTTTTTCTTGATATGTCTGGTTGTGGTATTAGGGCAATGCTGGCCTAATGGAATGTCTGGGAGTGCAGCCTTCTCTTCAATTCTTTGGAAAAGTTTGAGAAAGATTTTTGTTAGTTCTTCTTGAAATGTTAGGTAGAATTCTCTAGTGGAGCCATCTGGTCCTGTGCTTTTCTTTGTTGGGAGGTTTTTGATTACTACTTCAATTTCCTCACAAGTTATAGGTCTGTTCAGATTTTAAAAATCTATTAATGATTCAGTTCTTGGTAGGTTATATGTTTCTAGGAATACATTCATTTGCTCTAAGTTATCCAGTTTGTTAGTGTATAATTGTTATAATTCTTTTCATTTCTATGACATCAGTTTTAGTGTCTCTTCCTTCATTTTTAATTTTATTTATTTGAGTTTTATCTCTTTTTTAGTCTAGCTATGGTTATTTTTAAATTTTATTTATCTTTTCAAAAACAAACCAACTCTTGAGAACTTGGCCAAGATAGCAGACTACAAACAACCAGCACATGCTGCTCCCACAGAAAACATCAAAAGAGGCAAGTAGATATTTAACATTGGATGGGTCATCTGGGAAAGAGCATTAGGATTCAACAGAGAAGCAACAGGAGACAATAAAAGTAAGGGAGAAGGAAGTAGGGTGACCAGCTTGGCTGGACTGGCAATAGCTGGGATAGGTGCCCACACATGGGGAAGGGACAGACAAGAGATCCCTGCCACCCCACATTCCCCTTGCAGACTTTGCAATATGAGCTATAAGAGGGCCCATACACCCCCATGGGTCTCTGAACTGACATGGGGAGCTATCTGGAAACTGCACAGCTGCATTGCTCTGGGGAGGGAGCACAGCGGGGTCTTGAAGGCTTCCTGGACCTATGCACTGCAGCTGGCACCATTCTAGGAGCCCAGACCCAGAGTTCTGCATCTGACCAGGGGCCAGCTTTTCTGTTTCTACCTGTTCATCTCTGCTGCTGGACCAGGAAGGGAGGGGGGAAGCTGAGTCCTTTCTTCTGCCCCAGGGCCAAGTGCCACCATGCTACTGCCAGGGGACACAGGCAAAAGCAAACACATTTGGTGGCCTGCATTTGCTCACACCAAGCATGCCCCATCATCTGTGCTGAAGCTCCCACTGCCACCAGGAGACAGAGGCACCAGCAAATCCCCACGGCCTCCTGCCTCCACTGCCATTGTGGAAAGGGATCTGCCTTGTCCCTGCTTGAGCTTTTATCAATAGCTTGGGGAACAGCCCAACCCTCCACACAAACACCCCTCAACACCTGTGTGGCCTGTGACAACCACAGGAGAAAGGAGAAATACAGCAGAGCAGCAGTGTTACAGGCCCACAATGCATCAGTGCCTCTCCTTGAGCATTCTTCCATAGTAGAACTCAAGCACAACATTCAGAGGCTTGGGAACTGGGAAGTACCAAACCTAGTCCACCACCACTGGCAACTAAACACCCTCCCAGAAGTCTGAGTCCCAGTGGACCCAAATTGCCAGCAACACCACAGTAGGTACCCACCAGCATGACCTGAAAGGCAGTATACCTCTCCTGAGCAACAGAGTTCCCAGCAGAGAACAACAGGTGTATCACAAAGGTATCAGTTTGGAGCTGAGAGAAGAGATTCAAGATGAGAAGGAACCAGCAAAAGCACACTGGCAATATGAAAAACAGGCTCTTTTGACAGCAGCAAATGATCACACTAGCTCTTCAGCAATGGACTTCAACCAAAAGGAAACTTCTGAAATATCAGATATGGAATACAAAATGTGGCTCACCAGTAAGCTCAATGGGATCAATGAGAAAGTCAAAAGCCAACACAAAGAAACCATAAAGTAATTCAAGACATGAATGAAAAATTCACTAAAGAGATAGATAGTATAAAAAAAAAAACAGACCTCCTGGAAATGAAAGCATCATTTAGAGAATTTCAAAATACAGTGGAGAGTTTTAACAACTGACTAGAATAAGCAAAAGAAAGAATTTCAGAGCTTTAAGACAAAGCTTACAATTTAACTCAGGTAGTCAAAAATGAAGGAAAAAATCAAGAGAAATAAAGAAACTCTGAGAAATATGGGATTATGTGAAACACACAAAAATAAGCATCATAGGTATTCCTGAAGGAGAAGAAGAAAAAGGGAAAAGCACAGAAAATCTATTTGATGAAGTAATGGAGGTAAACTTCCCTAGTCTTTCTGGAGATTTACACATCGATACAATAAAGTCAATGAAGTCCTAGAAGATTTATTGCAAATAGGATACCACCAAGACACATAGTTATTAGTCTAACCAAAGTCAAAGCAAAGGAGAAAATCTTACAAGTTGTGAGACAAAAGCATCAAGTAACTTACAAAACCTACATCAGACTAACAGCAGGATTCTTATCAGAAATCTTAAAAGCCAGAAGGGACTGGGGTCTCATTTTTAGTATTCCTAAACAGAATAACTGTCAACCAAAAATTTTGTATCCTGCAAAACTAAGCTTCATAAATGAAGGGGAAGTGAACTCTTTCCCAGACAAGCGAACTCTAAGGGAATTTTTTTATCACTATACCTCCCCTACAGGAAATGCTCAAAAGAGCTCTAAACATGAAAGAGAATGGTCAGTACCCACCAGTGTAAAAGCACTTGAAAGTGAAAACTGGCAGCTCCCATAAAAGAGTAGCACAAGGGAGAATAGAAAGCAAACAGGTAGCAATCAACATGATGACTGGAACAGCACTTTACTTGTCAATACTAACATTGAATGAAAGGGTTTATATGCCCCAATTAAGATATAGATTGATGAAATGGATTTTTTTAAAACCCACAAATATATACTGTTTCCAAGAAACCCATTTAACTCATAAAAAAAAAATCATAGACTCAAGGTAAAGGAGCAATGAAATAAAAAGTTGGTTATTTGAAAAGTTATACAAAATTGACAGACCACTAGCTAGATTAACCAAGAAAAAGAGAATATTCAAATAAGCTCAACCAGAAATGAAAAAGAAGACATTACAACTGAAACCAAAGAAATAAAAAAGACTATCCAAGATTAGTAAAAATCCTCTATGCACACAACCTAAAAAATTTAGAGGAAATGGAGAAATATTTGGAAACAGAAACCTCCTAAGCTTGAATCAGGAAGAAATAGAAATCCTGAATAGACCAATATCAACTAGTGAGATTAAATCAGTAATAAAAAACCTCTCAACAACAACAAAAAGCACAGCCAAATTATACCAAAAACTACAAAGAAGAACTTCTACCTATCCTGCTGAAACTTTTCCATAACATTAAGAAAGAGGGAATCTTCCCTAACTCATTCTAGGAAGCTAGTGTCACCCTGATATCAAATCCAGAAAAGGACAGAACACACAAAAAAAGAAAACTACAGACCAATATCCTTCATGAACACAGACATAAAAATTCTCAGCAAAACACTAGCAAACTGATCCAACAGCACATCAAAAAAATAATTCACCGTGAACAAATTGGTTTCATCCTAGGGATGCAAGGATGGGTCAACATATGCAAATCGATAAATGTGATTCACCACGTAAAAAGAGTTAAAAACAAAACCATATGACCATCTCGATACATGCAGAGAATGCATTTAAAAAAATCTAGCACCCTTTCATGATAAAAACTCCCAAGAAACTAGGTATAGGAGGAATGTATCTCAAAATAATAAAAACCATATGTGACAAACCCACAGCCAATATTATATAGAATGGGGTAAAGTTGAAAGAATTCCCCCCAAAGAACTGGAACAAGAAAAGTATGCTCCCTTTTGCCACTTCAATTCAACATAGTACTGGAAGTCCTAGTCAGAGCAGTCAGTCAAGGACAAAGTAATAAAGAGCAACCAAATCAGAAAACTGAACTATCCCTGTTTGCTGATGATGTGTTCTTATGTCCAGAAAGCCCTAATGATTCTTCCAAAAGACTCCTAGAATTGATAAATGAATTCAGTAAAGTCTCAGTTACAAAAATTAATGTATACAAATCAGTAGAATTTCTATGTGCTAATAAGAGCCAAGCTGAGAATCAAAGAAATCATATTAATAGATGACACAAATAAATGGAAAATCATCCCATCCTCATGGATTGGAAGAATCAATATTGTTAAAATGTCCATACTGCCCAAAGTGATTTATAGATACAATTCCCACTAAAATATCAATGTAACTGAGAACCCAAATATAAAGCCAACCTCATACAGTCACCTGATCTTTGACAAATTCCAAAAAAATGTGCACTGAGGAAAAGATTCCCTATTCAACAAATGGTGCTGGGAAAACTGGATGGCCATATCTAGAAGACTGAAACTGGACCCACACCTCTCACCTCTCATAAAAATCAACTCAAAATGGATAACAGATCTAAACTTAAGACATGAAACCGTAAGAATTCTCAAAGAAAACGTTGAAAAACTCTCATAGACATTGGCCTAGGCAAAGAATTTATGAAGAAGACCCCCAAAGCAATCACAGCAGCAACCAAAATAAATACATGGGACCTGATCAAATTAAAAAGCTTCTGCACAGCCAAGGAAACTATCACTAGAGTGAACAGACAACCTACAGAATGGGAGAAAATATTTGCATGCTACACCTCTGATAAAGGGCTGATAACCAGAATCTATACAGAACTTAGGAAAATCAACAAGAAAAAATCAAACAACCCTATTAAAAAATAAACAAAGGACATGAACAGAAACTTTTCAAAAGAAGACAGAATAATGGCCAGCAAACATATAAAAAAGTGCTGAACTTCTCTAATCATCAGGGAACTGCAAATCAAAACCACAATGAGATATCACTTAACTCCAGTGAGATTGGCTCATATCAAAAAATCCCCAAGCAACAAATGTTGGTGGGGATGTGGACAGATAGGAACACTCATACACTGCTGGTGGGACTGCAAATTAGTACAACCTCTATGGAAAATAATATGGAGATACCTCAAAGAATTAAAATTAGAATTACCATTTGACCCAGCAATCCCACTACTGGGTATTTACCCAAAGGAAAAAAAGATATTTTATAATAAAGACATCTGCTCACGAATGTTTATAGCAACACAATTCACAATTGCAAAGATGTGGAAACAACCCAGATGCCCATCAATACACGAGTGGATTAATAAAATGTGGTATATGTATACCATGGAGTATTACTCAGCAATAAGGAAGAATAGTGAATTAACACATCTGGTATTATCCTGGTTGGAGCTAGAACCCATTCTTCGAAGCAAAGTGTCACAGGAATGGAAAAACAAGCACCACTGGTACTCACCATCAAATTGGTACTAACTGATCAACACCTACATCACACAGGGCAATAATATTCATCAGGGGGCGGGCAGGCGGGAGGGGGGTGGAGGGGATGGGAAAAACTCTCACTGAATGGATGCGGGGAGCACAGTTTGGGGGATGACCACGATTGTAGCTCTGACACGGGCAGTGCATGGGCAATGTATATAGCCAAAGTGTTGTACCTCCATAATATTCTGAAATTAAAAAAAAGTTTTTTTCATAGAATTAGAAAACACGACTCTAAATTTCATATGGAATCAAAAAAGAGCCCAAATAGGCAAAGAAATCCTAAGCAAAAAGAACCAGTCTGAAGGAATCACACTAACTGATGTCAAATTATATGAAAAGTCTATAGCAAACAAAAGAACATGGTATTGGTATAAAAGTAGACATATAGATCAATGGAATAGGAGAGAGTACCCAGAAAAAAACCATACACCTAAAACCAACTGATTTTGGACAAAGTAGACAAAAACATACACTGGGGAAGAGACCCACATTCAAAAAAAGGTGCTGGGAAAATTGTATTGCCATATGCAGAAGAATGAAACTGGATCCCTATCTCTCACCATAAACAAAAATTAACCTAAGATGGATAGAAGACCTAAATGTAAGACCTGATGGCATAAAAATTCTAGAAGAAAAGATAGGAAAAACTTTTCTGGATGTTGGCCCAGGCAAATAATTTATAACTAAGCACCCAAAAATACATACAACAAAAACAAAAATAAACAAATGAGACTTAAACTAAAATGTTTCTGCACAGCAAAAGAATTAAGCAACAAAGTAAATAGACAACCTACAAAATAGGAGAAAATATTGGCAAACTATACATCTGACAAAGGAGTAATACCCACAGTCTACAAGAAGCACAAACGCATCAGCAAGAAAAAATCCAATAACCCCATTAAAAAGTTGACAAAAGACATGAATAGAAATTTTTTAAAAGAGGATATACAAACGGCCAAAAATGTGAAAAAATACTCAACATCAATGTTCAAGGAAGTACAAATTAAAACCACAATGAGATTCTACCTTACCCCTGTTAGAATGGCCATTACTAAAAAGTAAATAAACAACAGATGTCAGCACAGATGTGGTGAAAAAGGAATGCTTAGGGAGCAGAGAAAGATGGCTGCCCAGAGACATCAGTTGCCAGATAATCTCAGAAAGAAGGAAAAGTTTTAAATGAAAAAGAAAAAACAAGGAAACAAACCAACATAGATTAGGTGTAATTCCAAGGGAAAAGTTCCAGAACCTACCAGAGATTCCACTGGAAGAAGTTGCAGAGCAGAACAAGAAGGAGCAAGATATCTGCAGAGATCAATCCCTGAGAGGCTTGGAGTCCGGTGAAAAGGGTAGGTGGGGTGGTTTTTTTCTCCCTCCTCACATCTCTGGTAGTCAGCAGGCTCCCAAGCTGCTGGAGGGACTTTCTATCCCCATAAGCCCAAAAGCTGCTGCTTCCAGTAAACTGGGAGCTTCTGAGGGCAAAGCACCAGGCTGGCGGCCCCCTTGGGGTCACTTCCCATCACCACAGATCTCAGCCAAGACAGCAGGCCCCATATTGTTTCTCCACCCACCATGTGCCTTGGTCCTCCCCAGTGGTCTTCAGTCCCTCAGTTTGCATCTCGCTCATTCCCACACAAACATTTCCCAACTCTGGCTGAGACTGCAGGAGCCACAGGGCCAGTAGGTCCTGGGGGATCTGCATGACCCCAGAGCCTTGTAATTCTAGGTGGGATGGCTTCCAGCAAGAGGGACAGAGATGATGAGAGTGCTAGATTCCCTCCATTCAGACTCTTTTCCTCCCCTCCCCCACCCATCTGCCCCACCCAGCTGCCGAGAGATACAATTGAGCCAGAGCTTTCAGGCGCAGCTGCTTCCCCTCTGTTGGTGCATCCACCACACCAAGGCTTCCACAGAGAACAGGGCTCAAACATTTTCTCTTAAAGGCCTGCAGTGGACTAAGGGGTGCTTGGACTCTCAGTTCCCTGCTCACTGGCCCTCCCTGGTGCTTCTTGCCAGGCTGCTCCATCACAGCAGGACACACCCCAAAGCAGAGGGACATCAAACCTGCTTGAGCACCCCATAGACAACTCAGGACCAGCACACTTCTCCCTGGCACAGTCGGGGATTGATCTTTGGGGATGTGGGGACAGGCCTGCAGGCCAGATCCTGTACTTGTTGGACTTTACCATGTTGCTTGGGTGCTGGAAAGAAGATTTGTGAACTAATCTTGGGAAGTGAGGAAGGCCTTGTGGGCAGAACTGAAAAGAGAGTGCAGTGTGGTTCCCAGGTTCAGCACACTTGTGGAGCACCCCTCACCCCACGGGAATGCCATACTGTCAGCCCACAGTGGGATCCTGGACAAGAAAGCTCCCAGCCCACAGCACCATCATGGGGGAGTTCAGCTAGTTTGAGCTCCTGCCTGCTAGCAGGTGCCAGAGGGAGACTGCAGAGCAGGAGAGGGGGAAGAAGAGCAAAACCCGCTCCTGACAGCCAGACTGAGAATCTTTGATGGCCCCACCTCCACAAACAGAATTTCTGGCTGAGTGGGGCCACATCAGCCCTTCTATGGCCATGTCAGCCCTTTCCCCAGAAGCCTGGGAGAGGACCTTTGACCCCTGCCAAGACAGTTACCTTACCAGCTTTTGTGGAGCTTGGGGGCAGGCTCACCCAGCCCAGCCACACCCAGCCTCACTTGCCCACTAGCCTCTGCTGTGGTGGAGAGTAAAGAGTCACCTGGAAGTTCCAGGGCCCTGCCCACCATCTGGGGCATTTGAGTGTTTCTCCTGAGAGGCTAGGAGTTCCCAAAAACAACAATGCAGTTGGTTCCTTCCAGCAAGCACCACCCACTGACAGCAAAGTCAATTTGTATAGCTCTTTACAACATTTACTTAGTCAATCATACAGGGTGAGGTTGATTATTACCCACAAGCACCATCTACTATCTCAGAGATTAAACTTGGTGTGCCAGTAAAATTTGCACTGCTAAGAAGACCACAGGGCTGGGTAAAGAGAAAGGATTCCAAAGACATCCATCCTCCCTCATCAACAAGAGATAGGGAATCTGCCCACACACATAGCTCACCACTGGTATAGCCTACAAACAACTAGCAACTGATAAGACCACCACACTAGGGATATCTTTAACCAAGGCATCTATCTAGAACCTTGACCACCATCAAAGCACCCACAAGCAATGCCAAAGGTTCTTACCTAACATATAGTACGGACACACCTTTATGAGTGAGGAGGGAAGAAAAGCCCCATGTAAACAAAAGAAAATCCAAAAATAGGAAGTGACAGCTACTCCAGATGACAAGGAATCAGTGCAAGAACTCTGGAAGTATAAAAAAATCAAAGCAAAAGGACACCCTCAAAGGGGAACACCAGCTCTCCAGCAATGTATACCAACCAAAATGAAAATATTGAAATGACAAAGAATTCCAAATATGGATTGTAAGGAAGCTCAATGAAATCCAAGAGAAAATAGAAAACCAACTCAAAGAAACCAGAAAAACAATTCAGGAAATGAATGAAAAATTCACCAAGGAGATAGACATATTATTTAAAGTAAAGAAAAAACAAATAGAACTTCTAGAAATGAAAAATTTATTTAAGGAAATACAAAACACAGTGGAAAGTTTTAATAATAGACTAGACCAGGCAGAAGAAAGAGTCTCAGAGCTTGAAGACGACTCTGTCAGATTAACTCTGTCAGTCAAAAATAAAGAACAAAGAATTAAGAGGAATGAACAAAGCCTACAAGAACTATGGAATTATGTAAATGGCCAAATATAAGAATCATAGGCATCCCTGAGGGTGAAGAAGAAAACACCCAAGGGACAGAAAACCTATTGTGGAAGAATTGAGGAAAACTTCCCTGGTCTTGCTAGAGATTTAGACATAAATCTAAATCTTCAGGTACAAGAAGCTCAATAAACACCTGGGAGATTCATTGCAAAGAGGCAATCACCAAGACACATAGTCATCAGACTGTCCAACGTCAACATGAAGGAGGAACAAAGTGCTCAATGTCACTAATCATAAGGGAAATGCAAATTAAAACCACAATGAGATATCATCTTACCCCAGTTAAGATGGCTTTTATTAAAAAGCCCCAAAACAATAGGTGTTGGCATGGAGGCAGAGAGAAAAGAACGGTTATACACTGTTGGTGGGACTGCAAATTAGTACAACATCAATGGAAAACAGTATGGAGATTCCTCAAAGAACTAAAAGGAGACCTATCATTCAATCTAGCAATCCCACTACTAGGTATTTACTCAAAGGAAAAGAAGTCATTTTATCAAAAAGACACCTGCACTCAAATGTTTATTGCAGCACAATTCACAATTGCGACAATGTGGAATCAACCCAAGTGCCCATCAATTCATAAGTGGATTAACAAAATGTGGTATATATATACCACGGAATGCTACTTAGCCACAAAGAAGGATGACTTAATGCCTTTTGCAACAATTTTGATGGAACTGGAGACTATTAGCCTAAGTGAAGTATCTAAAGAATGGAAAAACCAACACCACATAAACTCGCTATTAAATTGGAACTAACTGATGAGCACACATATGCACAGAGGGAAGTAAAACTCAGTGGAAATCAAGCAAAGGTGAGGAGAGGATGGGTGAAAACCTACCTAATGTGTACAATGAACACTAGCTGGGTGAAGGACACATTTTTGGCTGTGAGTCAAGCATTACAAAAGTGATCCATGTAACCAAAAACATTTGTGCCCCTGTAATATTTTGGAACAAAAAAGGAAATCTCCCTAAAAAATAAAAGAATGTTTATACACTGTTGTTGGTAATGCAAAGTAGTACAAACACTATGGAAAACAATATGGAGATTCCTTAAAGAACTAATGTTAGACATACTATTAAATCCAGTAATCCACACCTGGGGATGTACTCAAGGGCAGGAAGTCATTATATCAACAAGACATCTGCACCTGAATGTTTATCACAGGCCAATTCACAATTGCAAAAATATGGAATCAACCTAAGTGCCCATTAACTGATGAGTGGATAAAGAAAATGTGGTATATATGTATATACCATGGGATACTACTCAGCCATGAGAACAAATGAAATAATGTCTTTTGCACTAACTTGGATGAAGCTGGAGGCCATTATTCTAAGTGAAGTAACCCAGGAACAAAAAAACAAATACCATATATTCTCACTTATAAGTGGGAACTAAGCAATGGGTATGCATGATCATACAGAGTGAGTTAATGGACATTGGAGGCTCAGAAGGGGGAAGGAGGGAAGGCAGTGCGGGATGAAAAATTACCTATTGAGTACAATGCACACCATTCAGGTGATGGACGGGTACATTAAAAGCCTAGACTTTGTCACTGTGCAATTCATCCATGTAAGAAAAAAACACTTGTACTTCCTAAATCCACTTTAATAAAAAATGAAAGAAAAAAAAGTTTATTTCTGTTTATTTTTAAATTGTTTCTCTATTCTCCCTTTCATTCAACTCTGCTCTAATTTTTATTATTTCCTTCCTTTTGCTAACTTTGAATTTAGTACATTCTTCTTTTTCTAGTTCCTTGAGATGTGTTATGGACTGAAAATTTATTTTTCTCCAAAGTCCATATGTTGAAATTATAACCACCACCATGATGGTATTAGGAGGTAGGACCTTTGGGAGACAATTAGGTTTTGAAGGCAGAGCCCTCACAAATGGAATTAATGCTCTTATAAATAATGACCCAGAGAACTCTTACCATTTTTCCACCATTTGAGGATAGAATGGGAAGGGGATGTCTGTGTCCTGTAAGTGGGGCCTTACCTTAACTCAACCATGCTGACATCCTTATCTCTGACTTCTGTCCTCCAAAACCGTGAGAAATAAATTTCTGTTTATATAAGCCACCTATTCCATGGTTCTGTGTTATAGCAGTTCCAACTGATTTGGATAAGATGTAAAGTCAGATTGTTTTTTTGGGATCTTTTTCCTTTTTTAAATGTGAAGATTTAGTACTATAATCTTTCCTCTTGGTACTGTTTTGGCTACATTCTGTAATTTTGGTATATTGTGTTTTCATTTTCACTTATCTCCAGATATCGTCTAAATTCCTTTATGATTTCTTTTTTGATCCATTGACTATTTAAGAGTGCATTGTTTAATTCCCACATATTTGTGGATTTTCTTGATGATGTCTTTTGAAACAAAAAGTCTTTTAAAACACTTTAATGAAATCCCATCATCTGTTTTTGTTTTTTTGCTTTTGCTGTTATTTCCAAGAATTATTGTATAACCAAGGTTATGAATATTTAATACTATTTCTTTACTTCTAAGTGATTCATAAATTTAGCTCTTACATTTAAGACAATGGTCCATTTGCTTAAATTTTTCCTTATGTTCTGATATAGGAGTTCACTTTCATTTTTTTGCATATTGATATTCAGTTTTACCTGCACTGTTTAATGAAAAGACTATGCTCTCTCTGAGTTCTCTTTACACACACACATATTTTTTACATATATATATACACACACACACACATATACATATACACACACACACATAAAATCATCTACCTGAGGGTGGCATAGTTACTCCTAGGAATGAATACCACTGTAATTAATAAATTTAAAATACATTGGAGAGTTTTAAATATCTCCATGAATGTGTTAATAGTAGAATTGGTGTGACATTACTGCCTTGTCTTCATCTCTACAAAGCCACCTAAAAACAACTTAAAATAATTCTGAAAAAGATATGAAATATGCCACATTATCACACACAAAAACAGCTCCCCGAGAATAAAGTGTGTTTACCGTGAGTGAGTTCTGTTTTACATTCAAAAGAAGAGAAAGTTACCAAGTGTTAGGCATGTGGTCTTTACTCCAGGGAAGGTTTTTAAAACCAGAAAAAGGGGATGGGAGGGCCAAGGGGAGATAAAAGGCAGCTGAGCTGGCAAAACAGGGAAGGTTTGCAAGCCAAAAGGGGGATGTGACTAAAAACAAAGACATCTCAAGGACTAGCCCTCTGCTATGGCACAACTACCTCCCAAACATTAAGGACTTGCTGTATACTGCGATTATTGTTTAATTTCCCCCCAACTCCACTCCCTCCTCCCAACCTTCTAATAAAAAACTCACTAGACTCCATTTCGGGGTGGACGCCTTTCTCCACTTCCACCCATCTTCACCCAGATGCTCAAATAAACAGTTCTTTATATCTTTAAGCTTCACGTGTTTTCCTCTTGGCTTCGACCTAACACCAAGATCAAAGGTTTTGATAAAATTCTGAGATTAAAAAAAAAATTAGTATCTCTGAACATCTCACAGCAATATGTTCACTTAGGATCACTGACAACCCAGAGCTCATAAGTCTGTCTTGATGTTCTCACCTCAACACAAGCTTCATACAAGATACTGATATTTAAATGCACTGAATCAACACTTTCTGGAGAACCAGAATCAGTTTATTTCTTTGGGTTTTTGATCAAATCTCTGGTTCCCTCTTTTAGCTTTTCAGTCTTTAAAGAAGTTATTTTTATCTCTTCACCACTTTTCAATTCCCATTCTTCTGTTGTTCATAAATCATTTCTGTTTATCTCTTTAACTTCTTAGGTCTCTTATAAGCTTTACTCTAATAAGTTATTTTTCTTTTTGAGTTCCTTAGTTGTTTCTCATCTATAAAAAACTGTAGTCATGTTTGTAGATCTATTAGGTACAACTTTAAAAATGCCAGTGAGGTAGACTATTGTTATTTTGTAGACTTTTTATGGGTAGGTAGATGGGGGATTATGTAAAAAATCCTGATTTGTATGTATTAATTAATAATTGACAAAGTTAAATGAATAAAGGTTTTCTTCCCTTTGCAAACTTGTAGCACCTAATAGGAATAAGCAAGTAGAGAATCCTCAGGGCAGTGTTCTTGGGCATGATACATAAAGGTTTATGCCCTAAGAATTACATAATATTGAAAGTCAATTAATGACCAATGTCAACAACAAAAACTGTACGTAGGAACAATTCTGAAGTAAACTTCCTTATTCTATTCTTTCAAAGGGGAGATTTTCAATTAAATTTATTTGAAAAATCTAAATTCTCAATGTTTTATTTTCACGTTTTTGAAAAGAAATACTGATAGCAGGTTACACAGAATTATCTAATTCAAGTATCAGAAGTTCTGCCTATTCGTGCAATGAGCTATGTTCTCCCTCCAACATCTTCCAGCTCCCTCTTTCCTTCCTTCTTGGAACATTCCTCCCACAGATGCTTTGGGACTGCTAACTTTCTTAGTCCCAGAGTTACATTTACTTCCTGACTTCTCAGTTATCCAAAGGATCCCTCCTTGCATCAGATGTGACTTACCAGGCTCACCATGATTAATCTAGGAAAGGATGCTCAGGAGACAGAACTCTGAGTATGACCTTCAAGAAATTATCAGTCATCTTGTTAGCTTAACGAGTCCCTTGACTATTGTTCAAATACTTCATTTACAAAAAGTTTGCCTAGCTTCCAAAACCTTGCCTCATTATTTCAGCCATAAACTCCTCTTTATATTTTCCCTCACTATCACTCAACAATCCTATGTAGTGCTTTAACTATGCCCAGTGGGGCCTGGGTGATATATGCTTTGAATGCAAGTTGTCTACATAATTCCAGTACTGAAATAACAGCAATGTTAGAATATTCCTAAGTATCCAATAAGAAGAAAACATCGGTTAGTGACTCAATTGGATTTCCTCAGAAAATTGAAATCTACTTTCACCTGTCCAAAATTAGTGTCCATTAGTACACATAGAGACCAGGATATTTAAGTGTGATAGTGAGGTCAACTTCAAAGTTTAAGATCTTCAGGCACCATCCGGTGCTATCAATTCCTCCAAGGCACATCTAATAAAAGGGTCTTTATGTTAGATGAGTGCAATATTTCCACACTAGCACAAGTTCAGCTAAAAGTAAAATAGAGTCATTGTTATTTAAGTTTGGTCAGCTCTAAGAGAAATAAGAAAAAAGAATGGAACTTTTAAAAATAGTTATGGAATTTGTAGAGTTACCTAAATTGATTAACATTTATGACACTTATCTTCAAGTTTTCAGCTCCATATAATTGTTAAAACTCCTATTGTGCTAGATAGATAAATCATATTTCCACATTTCCTAGCTTCTTTTAAAAATTATTATATGTGTCTTCTGAGGAAATCTAGGGGCTTAAATTAAATTAGATTTCAATTATTTCACTGTATTCCAATGTATCACTACCAGGGATTCTTTTCAGTGAGACCTCAGAATCATGGCTCCTGAATTGTCCCCACTAGAGAACAGATAATTGACACTGTCATCATCACAGTGTATATAAACTGAGTTAAGAGTTTTCCAAGAATAAGCCTCAAAAGAGTATACAAATGTACATTTATTATTTAACTTCTCTACTTCATTCTTCCTCACAGGCCATTTTATTAGTAATCCCCTCTAAATCAATAAAATGATTTACAACTACTTTAAATGCAATCTCCAATTATCTTTTATCTTTTTACTACACTCATACATTCTTCTACAGAGCTCTCAATCTTCATGCTTCCAGTAAAATTTTGCTCTTACCTTTCACTTAGTTCACTTGCTTTGAAGTATTGAGATTCCCCAGGGTAACATTTAAACTCAGCTGGTATGCATTAACATTGATGACCCCAGTTGTTAAAATATAGAAAAATGCCCAGAAAAACAGATTACTACATTATCTCACTTATATGTGGAATCTAAAAAATTGAAACATATAGAAGCAGAGAGTAGAATGGTGGTTACCAGTGACTGGGAGCTGGGGGCTTTGGGGAGATGTTGGTCTAAGGGTATATAATTTCAATTAGAAGAAATAGGTTCAAGACATCTACTGTAAAACATGGTGACTATAGTTTATAACAATGTACTACACACTTGAAAATTACTAAAAGTCTGGATTTTAAGTATTCACACCACACATGAAAAATAAGTATATGAGATGATGCATATGTTAGCTCGATTTAGCCATTTATATACATATTTCAAAATATCATCTTGCACACCATAAAGATACATAATTTTTATTTATCAACTAAATATTTTTAATTAAAACAAAAAAATATGGGCTTGTAATATATTTGCAGTAAGGTAGTGTGATGCCTCCAGCTTTGTTCTTTTTGCTCAGGATTGCTTTGGCTATTTGGGCTCTTTTTTTGGTTCTATATGAATTTTAGGATTTTTTTTTGCTATTTCTGTAAAAAAATAACATTGGTATTTTGATAGGGATTCATTGAATGTGTAGATTTTTTAGGGTAGTATGGTCATTTTAACAATATATAACATGGGATATCTTTCCACTTGTTTGTGTCCTCTTCAATTTCTTTCATTAGTGTTTTGTAGTTTTCCTTGTAGAGATCTTTCACCTCCTTGGTTAAATTTATTTCTAGGTATTTAATTAATTAATTTTTTTAGCCATTATAAATGGGATTGCCATCTTGACTTCTTTCTCAGCTAATTCTTTATTGGTATACAGAAACACTACTGATTTTCCAGACACATAAACAAACGCAACAGAATAGAGAACCCAGAAATAAATCTACATATGTACAGCTAATTTTTTTCAACAAAGATGGCAAGAATATACCTTGAGGAAAGGACACCCTTTTCAATAAATGGTGCTGGGAAAATTCAATATGCATGTGCAAAACAATGAAATTGGACCCCTATCATCATATACAAAAATCAACTGAAGATGGATTAAAGACTTAAACGTAAGATCAGAAACTATAAAACTACTAGAATAAAACACAGAGGAAACACATCATGACATTGGTCTAGGCAAAGAATTTATGGCTAAGACCTCAAAAGCACAGGCCAGGAAAACAAAAATAGACAAACGAGACTATAGTAAACTAAAAACCTGCACAGCAAAGGAAACAATCAACAGAGTGAAAAAACAACCTGTTGAATGGGGAAAAAAAATGTTTGCAAACTATTCATCATACAGGAGACTAATATCCAGAATATACAAAAAACTCAAGCAACTCAACAGTAAAAAAAAAATCCTATTAAAAAGCAGGCAAAGCACATGAATAGAAATTTCTCAAAAGAAGACATACAGGTGGGCAACAACTGTATGAAAAAACGCTCAATATCACTAATCATCAGTGAAATGCAAATCAAAGCTAAATGAGATATCATCTTACCCCAATTAGAATTATTATTATTAAAAAGACAAAAAATAACGAAGATGCAGAGAAAAAGGAATGCTTATATACTATTGGTGAGAATGTGAATTAGTACAGCTACTATGGAAAACAGTATGGAGATTTGCCAAAAAACTAAAACTAGAGCTACCACATGATTCAGCAATCCCACTGCAGGATTTTTATCCAAAGTAAAGGAAATTAGGATATCAAAAAAAAAAAAAAAAAAAGGAAAGAAAACATAAAAATAAATAAATAAAATTTTATAATACAAAAATCCGCATACTTGTTTGTAAATAACTGGCAGCTTCAAATGCTGCCTAAAAATCCCTGATTATTGACTTACCTTGCAGACCTGCCAATAATCTAGAGACCAAAAAGTTGTGACTGGCCACAGAAGGAATTCTCCGTGACCCTGATCCTTGCTGTTTCTATTGTCTATTCTCATTCTGATTGTCAGGGTCACTGCCAGTCAGTTTTTCAGAAATCCTGCCTCCTGAAACCATCATTGGTTCTCCCAAAGATGACAGGAGGATTAGTAGGGTGGACATTGCAGCGGCATCCACTACTTCCATCCCTCTCCCCCAACTCCAGAGCTTGCAGGTACATCAACACATCAGCCTAGGTACTGTAGCTCCTGAATGCTGTTCATGGAAGTCCCCTGTCCAGAGGCCTGGAACCAAGGTGAATATATGGCAATCTCACAGGCACGTCAACATGACAGTTGACAAATGTCTTGTGTCTTTATGGTAATGAAGCAGTTGCCATGGTGGCTGACCTATGACTCTCCAGATTAATCCTCATGCAGCCCCTTGTGGGAACTGTAGCCTTCATGGAACTTGGGCCCTGAGAGGCAGAACAAATGACTAAAGAGATATGCATTAATGAAGGTGTTCCAGGCAGGCACTGACCAACCTTGTGGCCTATGCTGGCATAGGGCCACTCCTGGCCACAAGGAAGGCTGCTTGGAATGGAAATGGCCTATAAACATGATTTGGAACAAGGGATGCAGGTCCTTGTTTACACTGATGCTGTAGGATTCTACTTAGTGGTAGAAGATCATTACAAGCCAAGAGTATCTGCTTACCATGGGCAAAAACATTATTTGCATCAATTAAAAAATGAGAACCAACAATACTATAGCACTTATTTGGGTCAGACACACTCCTAACCTAAGTTTAACTAATTTGAGTACTAAATCTTATGCCATCATCCTCAATTTATGGAAGAGAAAATGAGGAGGCTCACATGGATAATTTTAACTTTGGTGCAAAGCTAGAATTAAATTCCAGGCAGCCTGGTCACTAAAATCACCATCAACTGAATACATGTGACACCTGGCTTGAAATGTCATGCTTAACATTAAATGTGATATTCCAATAGCAATTTTTTATGACTAGGGAGATAATAAAGATACTGAGAATGCAAACAACTCAACCAAAATTATAAAAATGAGAAATAAACAGAGCATAGTTTTTCTAAGTTCATCAGTAGCTGCAATGGTGAATTCAGCACCATGAACAAGGTTGTTGGTTCTATTGACATTATCTAGTTATTTAGCCTAGATTTACCCAGTAAGTAACAATTTAGTGAGAAAGTTATTGGTAATGTTTGATATGGTTTCCAATGTGAAATGTGACTCAGAGAACATTTGTTTAGCTATAAATACCTATGACAAATTAAATAACACATCAATGTTTTAAATAACCTGGAAATTCTTATGAATTTTTTATAACTTGGACTACAGTTCATATCATATCAAAACAGTTTTATTATTGAAAGTTAGATACATACTAATATTTTACAAAACTGAAGGGTGTGGGATATGTGTGTGTAGTTTATATCTCTAGTTCAATGTTAATTTGCATTATATTATTATAGCAGTTGCTGTTAAAATTATTACCCTTAATTGGGATAAATTCTGTTACCCAAAAATCAACTTTTATTCAAAATTAAATAATTTCTCACCTTAATATGCAGTGTTGACTGTGATTAATAAAAGAAAAAATAAAATGAAGATTCATATTGACTAACAAAAAGGAGAGATAAACAAATCCATCATCATAGTGGCAATTTAAAACTATCTCTGTAAATCACATGCACAAAAATAAGAACACAATAGATTTGACAACATATACATATATGTGTGTGTGTGTGTGTGTGTGTATAGTTATCCCAAGACCTGAAAAATACACATTATTTCTATGAAAGTTGGACCGTTTACTATGCCATAAAAAGCATCAAATAGTTGAAAGATTTTATATCATAAAGACCGTGTTTTCCAAACACAATAAAAATACACATCAATCAAATTATAACTACAAAAATTACATATTTAATAATTCAAATGAAAAACTCCAGATGATTCATACCTCAAAGAAAGAATCTCAGTGGAAATTAGAATATATTTATAACAGAATTAAAATGAAAAAGTACATTTGGAAATTAATTGAACAAAGTTAAGTTTGTATATTATATATCCATTTTAAGAAATGAGAAAAAGAAAAGCAAGATAAATACAAAGAAAGTGTAAGGATAGAAATATAAAAGGAACAAATCAGAAATTAATAAAAAATAAATATACCTAAAATAATATCGCCAAATATTATTTTTAAAAAACTAATAAAATTGAGAAAATTCTGGCAAGATGACAAAAGATTTATAAGCCTTTATCAGTAACTTTGTAAGCAAAAAAAATCAATTAGAAACTAGAAAATTTGTCAAATAGTTCAAAGACTTTATATCATAAAAGCCATGTTTTCTAAACACAATAAAAATATATACCAATTAAATTATAACTACAAAAATTACATATTTAATAATTCAAATGAAAAACTCCAGATGATACTCCAAATACACAAGGTATTTCACCTAAGATATAGACATGATTTTTTTTCAAGTGATTATGAAACATTAATAGCATTGAACATGTGTTGGCCCATAAAGCAATGCACAACATATTTTCAAAAACTACTATATACATTGAATATTTTAACAATTAGAAATCAATAACAAATGATAAATTAAAAATCCTGATATGTTTGGAAATTAAGCATTTCAATTCTAAATAATTTATGTGTCAATAAAGAAATAACAATGGAATTTTTAAGATATTTTGAACTCAATTATAATAAAATGTCAACTTGTTTAAGCTTGTTGGGATTGTTGCAGAAAACATGATTGATAGATGGATAGATAGATAAGTAGAGGTTCAGTGTCATCACATGATGGTGGTTGCATTTTCAAGGATTCGTATAAAGGCATACTAAAGAAAAACATAGAGCCATAGCCTTTAAATGCATATACTAAAAGAAGAAAATATTACAAATCTTGTGTAGTTAAGAATAAATGGTATTTAGGCAAAGATAAGAAAATATACTAAAAGAACAGACTAGAGGTTCCAGCAACAGATCTACACTTGATTTTTGACAAAGATGACACTGCAGACCGGTTCAATAAATGATGCTAGAAAAAAAGGAAACTTTACCTCTATTTCACACCATGAAAAGATATTATGAATTCAGCTACATTGTAAAATTTAATAACAAAGTTAAAAATAAAACTTGTGTAAGATATCATAGGATAATTTTTTAATTTCAGTTTGGCAAAAATTTTATAAACAAGACACAGAAAGTATTAACCATAAAAATAATGTATTCATCGATTGGATTACAACACAATAAAAAAATCATTAAAAGAGACAACACTATGGCCAATAAAACTATGTAAAAATTTTAACCCTCTTTAGAAATCAGGAAATGCAAACCAAAATTACAAAGTGATACTGCTGCATACAGACACACATATGCACAAACACACACATACATCTCAGAATGGATAAAATCAAATGATTGCTAATACCAAGTGTTGGTGAAGATACGGTTCAGTGAGGACTCTAATTGCTGGTACAACATAAGGGAGAACACCATAGCAAAAACTTAATTTCAGTAGTAGGAAAAATGGAAGACACATGGCAGTCCATGTCCCATAGCAGCTATGAAATACCACTGGTGGTAGCTTGGAAATCTCTTACTCTGGAAGATAAGAGAAATTTTATGGCTAGGCTACATTTCTCTTTTCTTGAACGAACTTGTTTATTCATCACATTGATCCTCCATATAGGGAAGCAAGCCCTCCTCAGGGACTGAACTACTTTTAAAGGCTGCAATCTTCTAATGAAACTTTGCATACTGAAGGGTCATTTCACAGTTCAAACACTGATGTGCTTTTACTTTTGGAATTTTTGCTTCCCTGTCAATACATGCTCTGCTAAATCTTCATAAGCTTCTGATTTATTTGTTTCCAGGGAATTGCATGTACAAGTAACTAAATCCAATGCTGTGCCCTAAATCTCAAACTGGCTTTTATTTTTCATTTAAATATTTTTCCATCTCATTGCCTTATGCAGGATGCCCCAAGGCTATCAAGATTGCAGCAGAAATTCACACTCTTTATCTGACCTGTTTTCTGTATAAATTTATAAAAGTTAGAAATTTAATTGCTTTTAGTTTTTTCAACTCAAATTTTTTATCCTATTTCCTTGACTTTGGAGTTTAAGAAGAGTTGGATTTCAAATATCTAAATTTATGTTTTTTTTCTCTATTCTACTCCTCTTCTGATTGGAAAATAACCAAATTTTTCCTATAATACTTGCTTTGTCATTCTCTTCCTGTATAGTTACAAAATCAGCAAGCATGGAACCCTCTTCCAAGTTATCACTGTCAAGCGGTTTGCCAAATTCTTAATAAAACAGACCACGAGCTCCACATTACTCACTACTATCTGGGCACCAAGACAATTCCATCCATTTTCATTCTTTCTTTCCTTCCTTACTTCCTTCCTTCCTTTCTTTCTTTTTTTCTTTTTTCTTTCTTTCTTTCTTTTTATTATGGCATGGCCAATTTGTTGTACAAAGTAATTAAAGCCAACTTTCATAAAAATGCTGAACATAAAAACTTAACTATCTTTGGCCTAACCACACTATGCTGATGATAAGAAAAGGAGGTCCCAACAAAAAGTAATGGGAAGCTGAGATAATACACTGAGACCTTGGGAGCAGCTAGTTGATTTTTTCTTGTAGTAAAACCACTCACACCCTCATCATTTCTCTTTTTTTTTTAATTTATTTTTTTATTTTCAGAATATCATGGGGGTACACTTTGGCCATACACATTGCCCCTGTTCTGCCCGTGTCAGAGCCACAATCGTGGTCATCTCCCAAACTGTGCTCCCCACATCCATTCAGTGAGAGTTTTTCCCATCCCTTCCACCCCCCTCCCGCCCGCCCGCCCTCAGATGAATGTTATTGCCCTGTGTGATGTAAGTGTTCATCAGTTAGTACCAGTTTGATGGTGAGTACCAGTGGTGCTTGTTTTTCCAATCCTGCGACACTTTGCTTCGAAGAATGGGTTCTAGCTCCAACCAGGATAATACCAGATGTGTTAATTCACTGTTGCTCCTTATTGCTGAGTAATACTCCATGGTATACATATACCACATTTTATTGATCCACTCGTGTATTGATGGGCACCTGGGTTGTTTCCACAACTTTGCAATTGTGAATTGTGCTGCTATGAACATTCGAGAGCAGATGTCTTTATTATAAAATGTCTTTTTTTCTTTTGGATAAATACCCAGTAGTGGGATTGCTGGGTCAAATGGTAATTCTACTTTTAATTCTTTGAGGTATCTCCATATTCTTTTCCATAGAGGTTGTACTAATTTGCAGTCCCACCAGCAGTGTATGAGTGTTCCTATCTGTCCACATCCCCGCCAACATTTGTTATTTGGGGATTTTTTGATATGAGCCAATCTCACTGGAGTTAAGTGATACCTCATTGTGGTTTTGATTTGCATTTCCCTGATGATTAGAGACGTTGAACACTCTTTTATATGTTTGCTGGCCATCATTCTGTCTTCTTTGGAAAAGTTTTTGTTCATGTCCTTTGCCCATTTTTTAATAGGGTTGTTTGATTTTTTCTTGTTGATTTTCCTAAGTTCTGTATAGACTCTGGTTATCAGCCCTTTATCAGAGGTGTAGCATGCAAATATTTTCTCCCATTCTGTAGGTTGTCTGTTCACTCTAGTGATAGTTTCCTTGGCTGTGCAGAAGCTTTTCAATTTGATCAGGTCCCATGTATTTATTTTTGTTGCTGCTGTGATTGCTTTGAGGGTCTTCTTCATAAATTCTTTGCCTAGGCCAATGTCCATAAGAGTTTTTCCAATGTTTTCTTCGAGAATTCTTATGGTTTCATGTCTTAGGTTTAGATCTGTTATCCATTGTGAATTGATTTTTATGAGAGGTGAGAGGTGTGGGTCCAGTTTCAGTCTTCTAGATATGGCCATCCAGTTTTCCCAGCACCATTTGTTGAATAGGGATTCTTTTCCCCAGTGTACGTTTTTCTGGAATTTGTCAAAGATCAGGTGACTGTCTCATCATTTCTCTTAATGTCTTCTCTTTCTTTTATCTTTCTTTTAATCCATTTCTCTTTGTTTCTCCTCTGGCCTTCCCCTAAGTAATTGGTACCAGCCATAGACATTTAATGTCATCAGTTACCTAGGAGGAATTCAGGCAGAAATCATTCTACAAAAAGGTATAAGAATGAGGGGATATTCACTACACTGTAAAAACATTTTGGCCTTCATATTAAAAGTTCTATGTGGAATCTAAAAAATGTCAAAATTTTGCAAGCAGAGAGTAAAATAGTGGGTGCCAGGGGTTGAGGGTGAGGGAAATGGGGATATGTTGGTTAAAGGGTACAAAATATAAGTTGAAAGATGAAAAATTTCAAGGGATCTAATATACAGCATAGGTGGTGATACATGTATTAATTAATTTGATTGTGGTAATCATTGTGCAATATATATGTATATCAAATCATCATGTACATTTTGAATATATATAATCTTCATTTACCAATAAAATGTATTTTTTAAAGTTCTGGTCTTAGCACCTTGACCTAGAAAACAACCTTGTAGTTACTCTTAAGAGAATGAAAAGTATAATAGCATTGTTAGTTCTTCCCTTATTTGGAGATTGCTGTACAAATTATGTAAATACTCTGAAATCTGGAAAGTGGTAAGCGAAATATAATGGTAAAAATGTAATGTTGGAGTTTATAGTGTGTGTGTGTGTTTTCTGCTTTGGAACTGGAAAAGAAATAATCCTTGGAAATATTTTAATAGATATTCCTCCATTGGGACAATTCCTTTAGGAATAAGGCTAAAATCTTCCCTAGAAAAAATTATAGTCATTTTCTACAGTTTATTTTCCAAACACCATTGTAAACTTTAAAAAAAAACATTGCTTATGCCCATTTTTTCCTTCTGGTTAAACTCTTCAGTGGTCTGTAGTGAACGTCAAATAACATCCATCTCTTTGCCATTGTCCAGAAAGCACAGCAGGACCTCTCTAGCAGACCAATGGCCTCTTGCTCTATTCTTCCCCTGGGATTCATTATTCAAACCACACTGGACTCAGTCTGTTTCTTCAGTATGTCACATTTCTCTCTAAGAAAAGTGTGTGTAAAAGATATCCCTTTAACTTCTAATGCCTCTCCAACAAATGGCATTACAGGACCCTCCTCATTACTATTTGGCCAACCTCATTTACAGAATAAATTAAAATAAAACTATATTTATATAGTTTTATAGGTATATAGTTATATATCCATCCTTCCTAGTCAAAATGACAAAAATACAAATGTGCAACTGTTACTTTTGACCATGCTCTGGGGATAATAACACTCACACCAGAGAAGACAAAATTATAAAGTCACTACGGAGGGTAAATTTACAACGTCTACTAAACATGTTAATGTATGTGCTTATTGACTCTGAAATCCCACATCTGTGAATTTATCTTACAGGTATATTATACTTGAACACTAGAAAATAATGTATGTAAAGTTTACCTAATTCAACATTTTTGGTAAGAAGATAAAAGTTAGAAAAACCTTAAATAATTAATATAAACAATAGTGGAGCCACAAAGAGGAATAATATATATCTGTTAAAAATAAGGAAGCTGGGGAAGATGGCCGACTAGAGTCAGGGTTTGTTAGACCTTCCCAGTGGAAGAGGTGAGGGTTGGACTGAGGGGAGTAGAGGAGGATTGCTGATCAGGAGTGGACAACAGGGTCTGACACCAGTGGAGTCTAAGATACCAACAGCAGGAACTGAATAGCTGAGAGACAGGTGGATAGAGGAGAAAAGTTGGTGGGAACCACATCAAGGGAGACCAGGAAAAGGGTAAGGGATTTTCCCCCCCCACACCCACGAGGATACCTTGGGCCTGCAGCAGGATGCAGGGCTCTCATACCTCAGACGGAGTGCTATGAGGAACCAGAGAACCAGCATCTCTGCATCTGGATGACCCATCCTCTGCACCTTCTACAATCCTGGCACCCCAGAAAGTAATTTTGGCTTAAGCTTCTGTTAGCCCTGTGGCTGCGTCCACTGCATAGCAACAGCCAAAAAACATTGCCTGAGTGACTGAGCCTGCCTCAGGCGGTGAGGAGCATCCTCCTGGCCAAACCCACATTGAGTGACTGGGTTGGTCATGGGTGACAGAGAGCACATCCCCAGCCAAGCCCACATTGAGGGCCTGGGTCTATCTCTGGCAGCGGGGAGTGCATGTCTGGCAAGCCTGCTTCTAACAGAGTAGCTGTAGAGAAGGGGGTGGGCTGGTTTTCTCCCCCCAGCTTGACAGCAGTACAAAAAGACAGTTGCCCCTCCCCCACCATCATAGAAGGTGCTGGAGATCTCTGTGCTGAGCGGGCCCCCTTTCAGCACAGGGGGTGCATCTGTGCCTCAAGCTGGCAAAGCACTGCTTGGCAATTCTGCCTGTGAACAGTGTAGACAGTGGGGTGTGGAGGCATAAGGGAAAGGTTGAAGTTTCAGGATCAGGTCAGCCAGTGAGAGTCCATGTCCGTCGGGAGGGTGCAGAGGTGCATTAGAGAGTAGGGATCTGTAAGTGTGTGGCTTCTGCCCCTTCCCCAGAGAACCACCATACCAGAGTTTGCTGAACTAACTCCTCTCCGGAGAACCCTCATACTGAAGTTTGCTGAATCACCCCCTCCCTTGGAGAAACACCAGACTGGAGTTTGATGAACCTAGGAGACTCAATTTGCATAAGTACTGGATCCCATAGCAAACAAATGCCTCTGGTGCCACAGGCTGAATCACAGCAGCTGTCCCCACCACCACTCACTTTAAAAGGGAGGTCAGCTTGATCCAAGAATTTCTTGAGCTGCCATTATCCCCCAGGGGGTAGAGTCCCTTGGCAGACTTTTCTGGGGATACTGAATGGACTCTGTGGTTGAATGGGACCACTTCAACCCCTCCCAGGCAACCGGAATCCAGAGACAGAAAACTGACCTTGAACCCTTGTATATCTCTTACCAACATTTGAGGAGCCTGAGGGCAGGCTCACCCAACCTAACCCCACCCAGCCTCATTCCCCCACCAGCCTCTGTTGTGGTGGTGAATAAAGGACTCACCTGGAAGTCCCAGGGCCCCACCCACCATCAGGGGCATTAGAGTCTTCCCTGCTGAGGAACTAGAGCTGATCACAGGACCCAAAAACAACATTGCAGTTTCTTCCTTCTAGTGAGTGCCACCTACTGACAGGGAGATCAATTTGTATGCCCTTTTACTGCATCTACTGACTCATCATACAGAGTGTGGTCCGTTCTCACCCACAAGCACCACCTACTGGTTCAGAGATTAAACAGTGCCATGTCATTACCATGCAAAAGAAAATCAAAATATAAGAAGCAACACCTATTCCAGATGAGAAGGAACCAGCAAAAGAACTCTGGAAATATGAAGAATCAGAGTGAAGGGTCACCACAAAAAGGGGTCACCAGCTCCCTAGCAGGGGCTACCAACCAAAAGCAGAATATAGAAATGACACATGAAGAATTTCAAGCGTGGATTGTAAGGAAAGTTAATGAAATGCATGACAAAATAGAAACCCAACACAAAGAAACCAGAAAAACAATATAGAAAATGAATAAAACATTCACTAAAAAAATTGAAGTATTAAAGAAAAATCAAACAGAACTTCTGGAAATGAAAAATTCATTCCAAGAATTATAAAACACAGTGGTAATCCTCAAGAAAAGGTTAGATCAGGCAGAAGAAAGAATCTCAGAGCTTGAAGACAACACCTTCCAATTAAACAAGTCAGTCACAGAGATAGAGCAGAGAAACAAGAGGAATGAGCAAAGCCTACAAGAAATGTTGGATTATGTAAAAAGACCTAACATAAGAAACATAGACATCCCCGAGGATGAAGAAGAAAATACACAGAGGTAGGTAATCTATTTGAGGGAATGATTGAGGAAAATTTCCCTGGCCTTACCAGAAATCCAGATATTCAGGTACAAGAAGCTCATAGGGCTTCTGGAGGACTCAACACAAAGAGGAACACACCACGACACATAGTCATCAGACTAGCCAAAACAAACATGAAGGAGGTGCTCTTACAGGCCATGAGGTGATAGCAACAGGTAACTTACAAAGGAAAACCCATCAGACTAACAGCAGACTTCTCAACTGAGATTGTCCAAGCCAGAAGGGATTGGGGCCTCATCGTAAGTCTTCTCAAACAGAATAATGCCCAGCCTAGAATTTTGTATCCTGCTAAACTAAGTTTCATATATGAAGGGGAAATTAAGCCTTTTCCAGACAAGCGAACACTGAGGGAATTTGTCAAGATAAGACCGGCCCTACAGGAAGTTCTCAGAATGGCATTATTCACAAAGCATTACAAGAAACACTTACCAAAGTAAAATTACCCAAAAGCCAAAGATCGAAGGCCAGATACCACAATGGCTCAAGAGAGAAAACAAAACAACGAAGTTCAACTTAAGAGGATGAACAGAAATCCACCCCACTTATCAATTCTCTCAATAAATGTGAATGGCTTGAACTGCCCACTGAAGAGACATAGACTAGCCAAATGGATAAATATACACAAGCCAAGTATCTACTGTCTTCAGGAAATGCATCTAACCCAAAAGGATGCACCCAGATTCAAGATGAAGGGATGGAAAACAATTTTCCATGCTAATGGAAACCAAAAGAAAGCAGGAGTAGTAGTTCTCATATCAGATAACCTAGTCTTCAAGTTAACAAAAGTAAGGAAAGTCAAAGATGATCACTATATAATGGTAAAGGGCAAAATTCAACAACAAGACATAACCATCTTAAGTATTTACACACCTAACACAGGAGCACCCAGATTCATAAAGCAAACCCTACTTTATCTAAACAAAATGATGGACAGCAACACCATAATAGCCAGGGACTTCAACATCCCACTGACAGAACTGGACAGATCCTCCAAACAGAAAATAAATAAAGAAACAATGGACTTAAATAGAACTCTAGAACACATGGGCCCAACAGACATTTACAGAACATTCTACCCAAAAACCACCAAATATACTCTCTTCTCATCAGCCCACGGGACATTCTCTAAGACTGATCACCTCCTAGGACACAAAACATGTCTCAACAAATTTAAAAAAATAGAAATTATACCATGCATCTTCTCAGAACAGAGTGGAATAAAATTAGAAATCAACTCCATTAGAAACATTCATCTCTACACAAAGTCATGGAAAAACTAAACAACCTACTGCTGAATGATTTTCAGGTCAAAGAGAAAATTAAGATGGAAATCAAAAAATTCTTTGAACTAAATGATAATGGGGACAAAAGTTACCAAAGGCTGTGGGATACAGCCTAAGTAGTCCTGAGAGAAAAATTCATAGCCATAAATACCTACATCCAAAAGATTGAGAGATCACAAATCAACAATCTGATGAATCATCTCAAAGACCTGGAAAAGGATAAGCAAACCAATCCCAAACCCAGCAGAAGAAAAGAAATAAACAAGATCAGAGCAGAACTAAATGAAATCAATAACAAAAGAACTATTTGGAAGATTAATTTTAAAAGTTGGTTCTTTGAAAAGATAAACAAAATTGACACATCTCTCGCTAGATTAACCAGAAGCAGTAAAGAAAGGACTCTAATAAGCTCAATTAGGAATGATAAAAGAGAAATTACAACTGATACCACAGAAATACAAAATATCATCTCTGAATACTATAAAAATCTCTGTGCACACAAACTTAAAAACATGGAGGAAATGCACAAATTCTTAGAATCACACAGCCTCCCTAGGATCAATCTGGAAGATGTAGAATTCATGAACAAACCAATATCAAGTACCAAAATTGAAGCAGTAATAAAAAACCTTCCTGAGAAAAAAAAGTCCCAGACCAGATGGCTTCACACCTGAATTCTACCAGGCCTACAAAGAAGATCTGATGCTTATCCTGAACAAATTATTCCACAACATAATGAGGGAAGGAATTCTCCCCAATATGTTTTACAAAGCCAATATTAGGAAAGGACTGAACAAAAAGGAAAACTACAGACCAATATCCATTGTGAAAATAGATGAAAAAATTCTCAATAAAATCCTAGCAAGTCGAATTCAGCAGCTCACCAAAAAAGTTATCCATCACAACCAAGTGGGCTTCATCCCAGAGATGTAGGGATGGTTAAACATATGCAAATCTATAAATGTAATCCATCCCATAAATAAAAGTAAAAACAAAGATCTGTGATCCTCTCAATAGATGCAGAGAAAGCATTCAACAAAATTCAGCACCCTTTTATGATAAGAATGCTTAACAAAATAGGCATGGATGGGACTTACCTCAAAATGATAAAAGCCATATATGACAAACCCACAGCCAACATCATACTGAATGGAGAAAAATTGAAAGCATTCCCACTTAGAACTGGCACCAGACAAGGATGCCCTTTATCACCACTTCTATTCAACATAGTGCTGGAAGTCCTAGCCAGAGCAATCAGACAAGAGAAGGAAATCAAGGGAATTCAAATGGGACCAGAAGAGTTCAAACTATCACTCTTTGTTGGTGATATGATCTTACATTTAGAAAGCCCCAAAGACTCTGCCATGAGATTACCTGAATTGATAAATAAATTTAACAAAGTCTCAGGTTCCAAAATCAACATACACAAAACAGTAGCATTAATATACACCAACAACAGTCAAACTGGGAACCAAATCAAAGACTCAATAACTTTCACAATGGCAACAAAGAAAATAAAATACCTAGGAATATATTTAACTAAGGAGGTAAAGGATCTCTACAGGGAGAACTACAAAACACTGAAGAAGGAAATAATAGAGGATGCAAACAGGAGGACAACTATACCATGCTCATGGATTGGCAGAATCAACACTGTTAAAATGTCTATACTACAAAGTGACCTGCAGATTCAATACAATTCCTATTAAAATACCAATATCATTTTGCACAGATGTAGAAAAAATAATTCTATGCTTTGTATGGAACCACAGAAGACCTTGTATAGCCAAATCAACCTTAAGCAAAAAGAACAAATTGGGAGGCATCAATCTACCAGACCTCAAGCTATATAACAAGGCTGTAGTAACCAAAATAGCATGGTACTGCCACAAGAATAGAGACATAGACCAATGGAACAGCACTGAGAACCCAGGCATAAAACCATCCTCATATAGCCATCTGATTTTTGACAAAGCACACAAAAACATACACTGGGGAAAAGAATTCCTATTCAATCAGTTGTGCTGGGAAAACTGGATAACCACATGTAGAAGATTGAAACAGGATCCACACCTCTCACCCCTCACAAAAATCAACTAATGATGGATAACAAACTTAATCCTAAGGCATGAAACCATAAGAATTCTAGAAGAAAATGTTGGAAAAACTCTTATAGACATTAGCCTAGGCAAAGAATTTATGAAGAAGACCCCAAAAGCAATCACAACAGCAACCAAAATAAATACATGGGACCTGATCAAATTAAGAAGCTTCTCCACAGCCAAAGAAACTATTACTAGAGTGAATAGACAACCTGCAGAATAGGAGACAATTTTTGCGTGCTATACATCTGACAAAGGACTAATAACAAGAATCTATATAGAACTCTGGAAAATCAGCAAGAAAAAATCAAACAACCCCATTAAATAATGGGCAAGGGACATGAACAGAAACTTTTCAAAAGAAGATAGACTAATGGCTAAGAAACATAAGAAAAAATGCTCAACATTTCTAATCATCAGGGAAATGCAAATCAAAACCACAATGAGATATCACTTAACTCCAGTGAGAATGGCTTATATCAAAAAGTCCCAAAACAAATGTTGGCATTGATGCAGAGAGATAGGAACACTTATACACTGCTGGTGGGACTGCAAACCAGTACAACCTCTATGGAAAGTAGCATGGGGATACCTCAAAGAACTAAAAGTAGAACTACCATTTGATCCATCAATCCCACTACTGGGTATTTACCCAAAGGAAAAAAAGACATTCTGTAAAAAAGACATCTGCACTTGAATGTTTATAGCGGCACAATTCACAATTGTAAAGATGTGGAAACAACCCAAGTGCCCATCAATACATGAGTGGATTAATAAAATGTGGTATATGTATACCATGGAGTACTGTTCAGGTACAAAAAAAAAATGGTGAACTAACACCGCTTGTATTATCCTGGATGGAACTGGAGCCCATTCTTCTAAGTGAAGCATCTCAAGAGTAGAAAAACAAGCACCACATGTACTCACCATCAAATTGATACTAATTGATCAACACTTATGCATACATATGGAAACCACATTCATCAGGTGCCAGGAAGTTAGGAGTGGGGAAAAGAGGATGGGTAAATTCACACCTAAGGGGTGCAGTGTTCATTATCTTGGAGATGGGCATGCTTGTAGTTCTGACTCAGGCAGAGGAAAGGCAATACATGTAACCTAAACATCTGCACCCCTGTAATACTCTGAAATTTTAAAAAAATAAGGAAGCTTTCTATGCAATGAAATAAAATTATCTCTACAATTCATTGTCAGGTCTAAAAAAACCATGATTCAGAATACTTTATACCATAGATTATATTAATGAAGAAAAGGTAATTTTTCTCAGTGTATGTATATGAATATACATCTATGTTTGTATATATATTTGATTTATTTATAAACATCAGCATTAAAAAATATGCAGAATAAATGAAGATGGGTACTTACAAGGTATAAAGGGGAGAACCAGGTAGACAAGGATGAGGTGAGAATCAGAATTCTCATCTTGCATATTTATAGATCAATTTTATTTTTAAATTATGTGAGTGTATTACACATTTCATTTCTGACTATTAAAATCATTACATTATTTAAAATGTTTAAATCTTTTTATTATACCTGGATTTGACTTAATTTTTAAATCTTTATTTTGTTCATTTCCAAATAAAAATTGTACATATTTATCATGTACAACGTGTTGTTTTGAAATATGTATACATTGTAGAATAAATAAGTCAAGCTGAATAACACATGCAATATTTCACATAATTGTCATGTATCTGTGCTGAGAACACTTAAAATCTACTTTCTTTGCTATTTTCAAGAATGATACACTTTTTAAACTATAGTCAACATGTTGTACATTAGATCTCTCAAACTAATTCCTTCTATCTGACCGAAATTTTGTATCCTTTGACCAACATCTTCCCACACTAAGCCACCTGATACAACAACCAGCATTCTACTCTCCACTTCCATGAGTTCAACTTTTTTAGTTTCCACATGTAAGTGAGATTATGCAGTATTGGTCTTTCTGTGCCTCGCTTATTTCACTTAACATAATTTCCTCCAGGTTCAACCGTGTTGTTTCAAATTAAGGATTCCCTTCTTTTTTTTTAAGGACTGAATTGTATTCCATTTTGTATATATGCCGCATTTTCTTTACCCGTTCATCTTTTAATGGACATTTACGTTGATTCCATATTTTGGCTATTATGAACAATGCTGTGATGAACATGAGATTGTAGATATCTCTTCCACATACGGATTTCATTTATTTTGGACATATATGCAGAGGTGGGATTGATGGATCATTTGGTAGTTATATTTTTTAATTTTTTGAAGAACTTCCAAAATCTTTTTCACAATGGCTGTACTAATTTACATTCCCACCGACAGTGTGCAAGAGTTCCCTTTTGCTGGCATCCTCTCCAACATTTGTTATCTTTTTGATTGTAGCCATTCTAACAGGTGTGAGGTGATAGCTCATTGCTTATTTAATTGGCTTTTCTCCATTGATTAGTGATTTTAAGCAATTTTTAATGTACTTGTTAGTCATTTCAATGTGTTCTTTCATGAAATGGCAATTCAGATCTTTTGTCCATTATTTAATTGAGTTATTTGTTTTCTTGTCATGGAGTTATCTGAATTTCTTGTATATTTTGGATATTGACGGGTTATTGGATGTGTGATTTACAAATATTTTCTCCCATTTTGTAGGCTCCCTTTTAATTGTTTTGATTGTTTGCTTCGCTGTGCTGAAGGTTTTTAGTTTGATGTAATCCCGTTTGTCTGTTTTTACTTTTGTTGCCTATGCTTTTTGAATCATATTCAAAAAAGAAATTGCCCAGACCAATGTCATGGAGCTTTCCTCCCTTTGTTTTCTTCAAGTAGTTTTGCATTTAAGTCTTTATTATATTTTGAGTTGATATGTATATAGTGTGACATAAGGTCTAATTTCATTCTTCTGCATGTGGATGTCTGGTTGTCCCAACACTATTTATTGAAGACACTGTCCTTTCTCTATTGTATGTTCTTGACATCTTTACCAAAAAGCAATTGACTGTAAATGCTTGGATTTATTTCTGAGCCATTTATTCCATTAGTCAATGTGGCTGTTGTTACATCAATACCATGCTATTTTGATTGCTATAGCTTTGTAGTTTATTTTCAAATCTGGTAATGTGATGCTTACAACTTTGTTCTTTTTACTTAAGATTGCTTTGGCTATTTGAGGTCTTTGTGGTTCCATAAGAATTTTAGAATTTTTTTTCTATTACTTTGAAAAACAACATTGGAATATTGATAGGGATTGCATTGATTCTATAGATCACTTTGGATAGTATTGACATTTTAACAATATTACTTCTTCCAACCCATGAACATGGGATATCTTTCTGTTTATTTGTGTCTTCAATTTATTTCATAAAAGTTTTATAGTTTTGGGTGCATAAGTTTTTCATTTTCTTGGTAAAATTTATTTCTAAGTAGTTTGTTTTATTTTTTAAAGCTGTTGTAAATTGATTTTTTTCTTGATTTAGTTTTGGATAGTTGTTAGTGTGTAGATATGCTACTAATTTTGGATGCTGATTTTCTTAGTGAATTTATTAGTTGTACCAGTTTTTTTGTGAAGTTTTTAGGGTTTTCTATATGCAAGATCATGTTGTCTGCAAGCTGGGACAATTTTACTTCTTATTTTGTGATTTGGATGGCATTTATTTATTTATTCATTTAAGCCTAATTGCTCTAGGAAAGACTTTCAGTAATATCTTGCATAAATATAGTGAGATGGGCATCCTAGACTTTGTTATTCTGGAAAAAAGTTTTCAACTTTTCACCATTGAATATGATATCAGCTGTGGGTTTGTCATACATAGCATTTTATTGTGTTGAGGTACATTTCTTCCATGCCTAATTTGTTGAAAGTTTTTATGATGAAAGGATGTTAAATTTTGTCAAATGATATTCTTCAACTGTTTAAATGATCATATAATTTTTGTCTTGCAGTCTGTTAATGTGGTATACAGTATTTATAGATTTGAATATGTTGAAACATTCTTACATCCCTGGGATAAATTTCTCTTGATCATGGTGAGTGAACTAATTTCCCAGATAATTCACTCAAAACCTCTACCCTTTCACTTTCACCCACCTTTTATAATTTTGATGGCAAAATTTACATTTGTTTTGTAATTTGTGTCTATGAACAATTCATTGAAGCTGTAGTGGTTTTAATAATTTTGTCTTTTAACTGGAATCCTAAAGATATAAGTGATTTAGACATGACTCTTATAGTATCTGAGCATTGTAAGTATGACTATGTGTATATTGAGTTTTTTACTTTTATATATGAGGGCTGTCTGGAAAGCATCCAGGCAAATAAAGACATTTGTTATATTAACAATGGAATGCATACACACATGTACATATACATATACTGTTATTAATTGGCAGCCTTTTGTTTCAGCTCAAAGAACTTCCTTTAGCAATTCCTGTAAAGGAGGCCTAGTGTTGATGAACTCCCTTAGCTTTTATTTTTCTGGGAAAGTTTTTATTTCTCCCTCAATTTTGAAGGACACTTTTCCAGATAAAGTATTCTTGGTTGGCAGAGTTGTTACTTTTTTTTCCTCCCCCTTCAGTATTTTAAATATATCATTCCACTCTATCCTGGACTGTATGGTTTCTGCTGAGAAATCTGCTAAAAGCCACATTAAAAGCCACATGTCCTTGCATGTGGCATGTTTATCTCTTGCTTCTTCCAGTATTATTTCTTTGTCTTTGATTTTTGAAAATTTAAGATTTGTTTTGGTGAACTCCTCTTTGAGTTATACTTGATTGAGCTCTGAGCTCCTGTACATAAATTTTGTTGTATTTCCCCAGATTTGGGGAGTTTTCAATCATTATTTCCTTAAATACCCTTACTAGGCCTTTTTCTTTTTCTTCTTTTCCAGGTACTCCTATTATATGAAGGATAGTTTGCTTGATGGTGTCTCATAATTTCTCTGTGCCTTCCTCATTTAGTTTCATTCTTTTTTCTTTTTGCTCCCCTGATTGCATAATTTCAAATGTCTTGTCTTCAAGCTTATTGATTCTTACTTTTTCTTGATCAAGTCTGCTATTTAAGCTTTCTGTTGAATTTTTCAGTTCAGTTATTGTATTCTTTATCTCTGGGATTTTTTTGTTTGTTTCTATTTCTTTGTCAAGATTCTCACTGTGTTCATAAATTGTTTTCAAAATTTCATTCAATTTTCTATCCATATTTTCTTGTATTTTTCTGGACTTCCTTTATAGAATTTCTCAAAATTTTTTGTCAGTCATTTCCCAGATCTACATTTCTTCTGGGTGCTTTTTTGCAGCTTTATAAGTTTTGTTTTTCTGAGAGATAAATTAGTTACAATTTTAATTGCAAGTTCTGCACAGTTTAGAGCTAATTAATATTTAATATTGCATGTTTTCTTTTTTTAAATTATTCATTTTTTAAACATGTTGAGATATATCTGAACATCAAAATGTATTCCACAAATATGTACAATATGTAAAATTTATATGTGTTGTATAATTATCTAACCAAGGTAGTTAGTGTATCATCACCTCATGCATTAATCACAACTTTGTAGTGAGAACTTTCAAAATCTTCTCTTATACCTATTTTGCAATTTACAATACTTTACTATTAACTATAGTCACTCTTTTATGCAATAGCACACAAGAACTTACTACTCCTCTCTAATTGTAACTTTGTACCCTTTGACCAACCTCTTACGAATATCCCTTTTCCCCTCCATTCCACAATCTCTGGTAACCAGCATTCTAATCTCTGTTTCTATAATATCAACATTTTTTTCTTTTTTTTAGATTCCACATAGGAGTGAGATCATGAATTACTTGTATTTCTGTGCCAGGTTTATTTCACTTAACCTAATGTCCATTCATGTTGCCACAAATAACAAGATTTTTTAATGGATGAATAGTATTCTGTTGTGTACATACACTACATTTTATTTATCCATTCATCTGTGTAGATGGACACTTAGGTTGATCCCATATCTTGGCTATTGTAAATAGTGCTGCAATAAACCTGGGAGTGCAGATATATCTTTGACATTCTGGTTTCGTTTTCTTCAGATATATATCCAATAGTGGAATTGGCAGATCATATGGTAGTTCTATTTTTATAGAGTGCAAGAGACTGTAAATCCTGAAATCTCTTTTTATTTCTGAATTATGAATGAACACAAAAAATAATATTCAACTATTATGACTAGGAAGGAAACAATAAATATGCCTATCCCATTTTGAAGATTCCAGATTCTGAGAAGGCAAGCATTCAAGTTATAGTACCCTCCCCACATCAATATTCAGATTTAAAGACAGTAATATAATTCACATGAATTAAAAATAAAAGGCATGAAAAGGGATGAAAGAATATTCACATTGCTCATAAATATGAAATAATATTTATATTTATTCACAAATAGTTCAACTAGAAAATTAGCAATAAAGTTAAATAAAACTTAAAATATAACCTAGATCTGCTTAAAACAAAACTCATAATAAAGAAAAAATAGATGAATCCTATAGATTCAATTCTGTTATCAAATCTCCATTTCTTATGCAAATGTTAAAAGTCTGAACAATGACTTTTATGTCTATAGCATCATCTATATCTATATTTGTTATATGTGCCTATCTCTAAATCTGTATTATTCAAAGAACCAATAGATGATCTCACACTGCATTTAACTGTCATGTCCTTTTACTTTCCATTGATCTGTAACAGTTGTTCAATATCTCTGTGTTTTTCATGAGCTTGAAATTTTGAAGAATGAAAGCTTGTTATTTTGTAGAATGTCCTTCAATTATGCCTTCTGAGGTTACCTCATGATAAGATTCAGGTTATGCACTTTTGGAAGGAATACCACAGAAGTGCATTGCATAAGGAAGTACAGAAAGTGAGTTTGTTTCACAGCTGTGATGTTAATTTTAATCACTTGGTTAAGATGGTATCTGCCAGGTTCTCATGGGTACCTTTTCCTTTTCACCCTTTGTAATTAATATTTACTTTGTGTGAAGATACTTTGAGACTAGACCTATAATGAGATAATTTATATGCTATCATTCTGCCTTCATATCCCTCAACTTCTTTTCAAGTTATATATCTTCCTGAAATTTTTTTTTAAATCTTTATTTTATTTTTCTAGGTTTATTGAGGTATAAGTGACAAATAAAAAATGTACATATTTAAGGAGTAAAACATGATGATTTGATATGTGTATGCATTGTGAAATGATTACACAAATCAAGATAATTAACACACCCATAACCTCATATAATTACCTGTGTGTGTGTGCTGAAAACACTTAAGATCTACTCTCAGCATATTCCAAGTTTCTGAAACTATGTTCAATATGCTTGGCAATTTTTTCCAGATCACTTGTATAGTCTACGTATTGTCCCTTTAGCGTTGTATATTGTTTTTTGTTACTATCCCATTGAATTTCTTATCTACTACATTTAAATATTTTCAACTTTATATGATATGTTTGTTCTTTATGAGTCTATCTGACCACGTCTGATTGCCATTTAGAGCCTCCTAAATTTTGTGAGTCTCTAAGTTATGTGTTTATCATTTAACTTGCATATCTCTGCCATATTTGAACATTAGCCTTTCTGATATCTGTGTAATTTGGAGTCTTAATCTATAGTCTTTTTTTTTTTTTTTACTGAAACTCAGACATGGTGAGTCACCCCTTTGAGTGTTCAGTGGTCTTTGAATGTGTGCATAGATGTTTACAAAGCAGGAATTTACAAATACTTGTATTCATAACTTTAGGTATTTGTAGGACATCTCTGCCATCTTTAGGCCTAAAACAGTGAGGGGATGAGTAAAGTAAAAAAGAGAAAGAGAGAGATGAGTTGAAATGTTGCCTGGTGGAGCTGTAAGCTTCAATCATGTTTTTGTAAAACATACCTCAGTAAAACTAAAGGGGACAGAGAGAGACAGAGAGAGAGAGAATACACTAGTCTGAGGGACCACCACAAAGATAGAGGTGAAGAAACACCCTAGATAGCACTTAATTCCCTCTATCTTTTCTACTGCAAACTCACTCATTAACCTGGTCCAACCAGAAGCCAAGGACAGTGAGTTTGCTGATGCAGTTTAGGAAGTTTAGACTCTAGGACACAAACCAGGCTGGAGAAGAGTAAATGGTGGATCCAGAGAAGAGGAAAAAACTAAAGAAAAAGAAACCTACACATAATTTGTAAATTTGTTTTTGTCTATCTAGTTGAGATAAACTGTTCTTCTTGAACATGTGGATTCATCTCTTTTATGATTTTCAAAAAATGTTAACCATTGCCAATATTATGTCTTTCCCTTCTTTTTATTTTTTATTTCTTTTGTTTATTCTCCATATTCCTAACTTATTGCATGTTATGTGTGTGTGTAAAAAGTTTTTTGGGTAATTTTTCATCTTTGAGTTTATTAACTTTTTAATCTATTATTTTAATTTTTACTGGGATTTTAACTTAAACAATCTTCTTCCATTAATGTAAGTTCCACTTAGTTCTTTGTCAAATATATGTCTCTGACAATTATTTTCTCACTTTGTTTCTAATCTTTTTGTTTTTTTCAAAAACCAACACATGGTAAATATTTCTTGATATTCCAAGTTCAAAAATCACAATATGTGGACTTCTTTCACAATGAGAACTTTTTAACAAATCTAAATATATATATACATATATTAATATTTGCAAGTTTTATAGTTTAATGTCTATAAAAATATTAACAAAAATTTCATAGGTACATTATAAAGAGAAAATATAATATAAATTAACAACATAAAATATAATATAATCTGAAATCAATATAATCAAGTGTAATTATGATTACATTTGAATACATAAAGCCACGAGACTTAATTTTATGTTATTAATTTATTAAAATGTTTTTAATTACATTATTTAATCAAAGTTGCCAAAGATGTTAGGATTTTTAAAATAAGACCTCAAAAACACAGACAACAAAAGAAAAAATAGACAAATGAGATTACGTGACATTTGTACTAGAAATCTTTGTACAGCAAAGGAAGCAATTAACAGATTGAATAGACAGTCTACAGAATGGGAGAAAACGTTTGCAAACTATACATCTGACAAGGGGTTAATATCAAGAATATATAAGAAACATGAGCAACTCAACAAGTAAAACAATTAAAAAATAGGCAAAAGACCTTAATAAACATTTCTCAAAAGAAGACATAAATGGCCAACAGGCATATGAAAAAATGCTCAACATCACAACTCATCAGGGAAAAGCAAATCAAAACCACCTCACTCCAACTAAAATGGCTAATAAAAAAAGAGAAAATAAGACAAGTGTTCCTGGGGATGTGGAGAAAAAGGAACACCTGTACACTGTGGGATTGTGAACTAGTACAACCATTACAGAAAACAGTATGGAGGTTTTTGAAAAAATTAAAAATAGAACTACCAAATGATCCAGCAATCTCTCTACTGGGTATATATCCAAAGGAAATGAGATCAGTATGTTGAAGATAAATCTGTACTTCCCATGTTTATTACAGCATTATTCGCAATAGCCAAGATAATGGAATCAACCTAAGTATCCAACAATAGATGAATTGATAAAATGTGGTATATATATAAACAATGAAGTACTATTCATCTATAAAAAAGAATGAAATCCTGTCCTTTGCGACAACATAGATGAAACTGAAGAACCTAATGTTAGGCAGAAAAAAAACAGACATAGAAAGACAAATACCACATGATCTTAGTTATATGTGAAATCTTCTAAAAAACCCAAACAGTTGATATTATAGTAGTAGAGAGTACAACAGTGGTTACCAGAGACTGGGGAGGGGTTGGGAGAGGGGAAGATTGAAAGAGGTTGGTTAAAGGGTACAATGTTATAATTAGATAGGAGGAATACCCAGATGTTCTATTGCACAGCAGGATGACTAGAGTTGAACAGCAAGGTATTACAGCGTAGCTAGAATAGAAGTTTTTCAGTGTTCTCACCACAAGGGAATGATAAATGCATGAAGAAACAGATATGCTGACTACCTTTATTTGATCATTTTACATGTGCATGTATTGAAACATCTAATTGTAGCCCATAAAATATGTACAGTTACAATGTGTCAGTTGAAAAAAATTTAAAAATCTTTTTTTAGCAGTTTTGAAACATATTTGGTTGAGTCTTTTTATGATGTGTACAGAGATCAAAACATCACATTGTACCCCATAAATATACCCAATTTGTATTTGTCAATTAAAAATAAACATAAACAAGTTCCAAGCAAAAAACAAAATAAGATTTCAATCATTTCAAAAAAATTGCAATACAGCACCATGTCAACACAATAAATTTACAGATCAAGATTTTATAATCTTTTTAAATTACTCATGGATGGGTTAAAAATGTGCATGGTAGCCCATGTCAAAATAAGTATTTGGCTGAAGTCAAGGTCAAAGCTGGATATCACTGTCATAAGATGAACTGCTTGAGAATGAATTAATATTATGGGAAATGTAATTTAAAAATATTTTTTATTTTGGAATTAAATTTTGAAATATTTAATATCACAGAATAAAGAGTAAATGTCTCAGTCCATATAGCATCTAGACACCTGCTGGGTCATAATTGTGCACATATGTATTATAAATTGATGGTCACCTTCAACCAAGGTCAGGAGGTAAACAATAAATAATGAGGGTGTTATATTTTTCCCAAACTAGAATTTTTAAATATTTTGATAGTTATTCAAGACTACATCTAAAATAATATCATTTTATTGTACATAAATCCAAAGAGTTTTTTCCACATAAAATGTTAATGTTGAAAAGTAGATATAGTGAATAAAATTTATCATCATAAAATAAGTACCCAACAGAGGACATATTACTTAACTACCCATACATGTATGTGATTAAATGAATGAAAATAAATAGAAATTTAAAGTATAATGGAAAGTTATGACTATTACTCAGCAAATATTTATGAACATATTAGAATTATGATATGGTCTACTAGCTATGACTTTGGTTTTAATACTAAAAATTAGTTAATTTATCTTATTCTCAAAACTTTCATATTCAATAGACTTTTGTGAGTTACTAGTAATTGCTTTACACATGAAGTTAGGAACTTTCACAATCATAATTACTTATTGCTGGCTTCCAACATGCAATAAATGGATGTTTTATGTTAAATAAGTGATGGAATTTTTATATCTAATGTGTAAAATATGTTCTCCCTTAAGTCATATCTAGAAACCTTATCTGTATTAGAAAGTGATTATTCAGGCACTAACTACAAATCACAATGGTATGCCTTATTTATGTTACTTAAGTTATTATGCTGATTAAATAAAGTGGGAATCTTGTGGGAACCCATCATAATTGATCACACAAATGCTCAGGGATATCAATGAAGTTGAAATAGGAAGCTATTACCCTTCCAAATTTTAGGGGTGAAGGTTAAGCAAATTAGAAACTTTTGTTGAATACTGAGGCTTAAGTCAAATTTTATTGCATTTCTTGATAGAGAGATACTAAAATAAGGAATCAGTAGGAGAAAAAATAAATGGCATGAAGATCTACAATAATTTCCATACAATATCAGAGAGAATCTAAGTGTTAAAGACAGGATACTTCAGAGACATTAGAATATATTTAAAATATGCTATTTTCAGTCACCTTAAAATATAATTTCAAAGAAGATGAGTGTGTATCTGTATATATGTAATTATTAAACAATATATGGAGAAGTATAATGTGAAAATTCAAAATAAGTTGATTAGCAATAAACTCATAAATTCATGGACCCTATTACATTTTTAAGATACTTATGTTCTATATTTACCTTTTCTTCTACATCATAGATATGGATGAGTGATAATAATGGTTGAAGTATAATATACTTCATCCCCCAAAACTGAAGCCAATCATTTCTAAACACAAATGTTTTTAAAAATAATAAAAGAAAGAGCAAACATAAGATGTATATCATGCTTACCTTTTTTCTCAAGTAAATATTTATGATTATATCCCTCACTGAAAATATTTTTTGCTGCATATTTATATTCAGCTAAGGTCATGACCAATAAAATCATAGGACATTTATAAAATAACATACTTTCTCTCTATGTGTGTGTGTTTATGTTGTGTGTGTGTGTTGTACTCTTTGCTGAGGGCTGAGGAAAATTATTGAGTTTGGTTTGTAGCAGCTTCTTCCCCTTGCAGTTATTAGGGTCAGATGTTGAAAGGACAGTGGTTAAAAGGGCAATACTGACAAAGCTACAGATCAAAGAATTTCATATAAATTAGTTTCATGTACTGGGAAATGAGTTCATAGAATTAAGAACACTTTCCAAATTTTAGGTAAGAAATACATAGCAAGGTGAAATTTCTTAAAAAGCACTTTATCTACAACTGAAATCCTAATTATTAATGAATTCTTAATGTTTCATATTTATGCAACCCCAAAATGCTGAAATGGGTATAATCATATAAGTATATTAAGGAAGAATGCTTATTAAGAAAACTTTCTATGTATGGACAAAAAAATCTCCTAGTAATATGTATCTTCATGTTTTATTCTCCAAGTATTTATGAATATGCTGGTTAGATGTTGAGTAAATGTTTTATTGACTATAATGCCAGTTTTGTAGATTTCAGTAATACAAAAGACTCATAGGACTATCAGTGTACACCCAGGAAAGACTTGTTACAGGACAAAGATACAGCTCAGCAAGAGCAAGAAAGTGTCATGCAGTATTAAGGAGGTCTGGAACATCCAGGCCCATCTTCCAGGGAACTGTCAGGTCACACAGAACATGCTTCCTCTTCAGAGCACAAACTGCAACACGTGGGAATCCACAGTCTCATTCGAGAGTGTGTTTTTTATAACTCCAAACAGCCAAAACCAAGATATGTGGCCCAACTCAATTGGCAGAAATCAAGATACCCTAGCAGAAACCAGGTGCAAATCATCAATGTGTACATTTTCTCTAGAAATGCTCCAAAGCCACAATGTGCCAGGCCCAAGCACAGCTTCATTAATAACTAGTTAACATATTTCATTTCACTTTGGCCAAGGATCAGCACCATGGTTCCAGATAACTCCAAAGATAAACACAGAGTTGCAACAGATCAGCTTAAATTAACCCTGTACATAACACAAATGTTAGGAGAGAAGGGCCTCTATTCCTTGAGAAAAATCAGAATATTCTCCTTTGTCAAAAGCTTTCTACCCATCAGCTTCTCCAAACCTGTCTTCATAGCCTTGTTTCTTAGGCTGTATATTATGGGATTAAGGCAAGGGGGCAACACAATATAGAAAACAGATAGAATGAGATCAGCGTATGATGTAGACCCTAAAATAGGTTTCAGGTAAGCAACAAAAGCAGTTGAGAGAAAAAGCGCAACAACTGCCAGGTGTGGGAGGCAGGTGGAATAGGCTCTTGACTGCCCTTCTGTGGATGGAATCTTTCTGACAGTGGAGAAGATGTAGATGTATGAGATTATGATGCAGATAAAGCAGCAGATATCCAAGACTGCATTAATGAGAATGAGCACAATTTCTGCAGTTATATGTTTTGAACAAGAAATAGCTAACAACTGGGGAATGTCACAGAAGAACTGTTGGATTTCTTCAAGGTCACAGTAAGATAAAGAAAAGGTACCTGCTGTGTGTACAGCAGATATCAAGCCACTGCTAAGCCAGCACAAAGCAGCCATCCACACACATGTGCTCCTGTCCATGATGACTTCATAGTGCAAGGGGTGACAAATGGCAGCATATTGGTCAATGGACATCGCCGTGAGAAGGAACAGCTCTGCAGCTGCTGAAAAAGGCACTAGAAAGACCTGGGCAACACAGCCAAGGAATGAGATGGAGCTGCAGTGGGTGAAGGTGTTGGCAACAGTTTTGGGCACAACGGCAGATATGAGGCAAAAATCGAAGAGGGCCAGATTCCTTAAGAAGAAGTACATTGGTGTGTGGAGGCATGGGTCCAAAGAGATTATGGTAAAAATAAGGCCATTCCCTGCCAAGGCTGCCAGGTAAATTGCTATAAAAAACCCAGCTTGTAAAAACTGTAGCCTCCATGGGCCAGAAAAACCCAAAAGAAGAAACTCTGTCACCACTGAGATATTGTTCATTCTCAATGAAACATTCTGCATTAAAAAATAAAAGTTATTATTAAAGGGGTCAAGCATACCAAGTATTCTTATTTAATACTCAGCACACATTTATCAATGTATGTGTGCATGTGTGTGTGGTCTATAATAGTTTTAACAGTAAATTTTCCCCAACAACAACAAAAAATTCAGTTTATTGGTCATATGTTCCATAGGTACTCTGTTTTATCAACTTTCTCGGTTTCTTTTCATAAGCATCTAAGTGTTATAATGCTATGCAAGGCATACACACAAATTGTTTACAGTAACATAGGACAAATCAACTTGTGCCTCATACAGAAATACCTTATTTTAAAAGTGTAGAAAGTGAAGAAAAACACATAGAATATCCAACGTTCCCAGGCCATGGCCTATTTCCATTTTGCTTTGCAATTTTTGTTTTTCAATCAATTGATTTTTGAACTATTAATATAAGTAATTTTTTCTATATTTGTATTTAAAATAAAATTTATGAAATATTGGGCACTCTTATCCCTAGTCTACTTAAAATTTTCTTTTTTTAAAATTTTATTTCATTTCAGAATATTATGGGGGTACAACACTTTAGTTATATATATTGCCCATGTCAGAGCTACAATCGTGCACATCCTTAAATTTTCTTTCTTCTTACTCTACTGTAAAATTTTCTGAGATTTTTTGATTATTTTCATAATTGCTTAAATGTCACATTCAGAGTTTTCTTCTTTTGGGCTTCTGTGTTTCTATACTTTCTCCTTGGCACTCTTATATCCTTTCAGTTCTCTAGGGTTCATCTTCCTAGGGTCATTCCATACATTCTTGAAATCATACACACAGATAGGTGATAGATGGATAAATAAATAGATATAGATAGATGACAGATACAGATGTAGCCATATATATCCTTATTGAGTTTTAATTTAAATACTGATGCACAACATAAAAAGATAAGAATGGTTAAATTTCTATCTATAAACCTATTTTCTTTCTCTCTATCCTAATTGCTAATTCCCAGTTTCCAATGTACTGATGGACATTTTACTTGGATATTCTGATTCCTTCTCAAATTCATTGTCTAAATGTAACACAACATTAAATGAAAAATTGCATATACTTCTCTACTTGATTTAAAAACTATAAACTCTTTGGAAGGAAATATACAAAAAAAAGCATATAGATACAGCTACACAGATATATAAATTTAGAAATATGCATATCTATCTATCGTCCATCACTATTTGTTAACTCAGCATGCTTCTGGTATTATAATTTTTTAATACCACAGTTGAGATCCTTGTCTGCCAATATCTGTGACTTGTCTTTCTGTCTTAAAGGTTGACCATCTTTCTATTCATTTAAAATTCAATTAATTCAATTGGCTGACAATGGATAGATGAAGTGCCGTTGTTTAAGAAATTTGGGTAAGCAAATTCAGTCTAAAATACTGAAATGAACAAAACATTCCTCTTTTAAAAGTATGGGGTAAGCAGTATTAATCATTTTATGTAGTTGTTTGTCATTTGCTTCGGTGCACAAATTTAAATACCCCTTCATTTAAGATTTGTAATTCCTTTAAGATACATTCTCATTTTTGGACCAATGTCCTTACATTTTCTCCCAACATCATATTTCTTTCTTTTATATACCAGCATTTTAAAATTATTTGAATAATGTAGATTGATAAAATTTAAATGAATATAGAAACTATTCTGATTGGGTATTTGAAGGGATGCAATAACTTTGCTCTCATACTGTATTGGCAGAAAAATCACTTAAAACCAGTCATTCAAAGGGAATATCTATTTAAGAAATGTATTAGCATGGTAAAGAAATGTCGTGTTGAATTTTATAATAGGAAACCTGCTCTGTATAGACTCTAAACACTAAGATGACAAAAATATTTTTCTGATGGTCCCAAATATATATACAAAGTTTACAGCAACCACATATTTTATAGAATCAATAATAAGAGATGTTGATCAATAACATTGTAGCCTATAATCTCAACACTGTACACTACATTTTAGTGGAAATGTGTTGGCAAATTAGACATATCTTTTTAAGCTCTTCATTATTTCTATTCATTCTTTTTTAACTTTTTGTTCATAACTGAAATAAATTTTACCTAATATTTTCAACTAATTTTTCATTGATTACAGTGTCATCAGTACTCTGATATGCATTACAATGTGGTTATATAAATAATTGTTTCAATGTTTGATTTATCCTTGCGCCCAACCTTTGAAATAAATCTTTTCTGAGCTCATGTTTCAGAAAATATGTTCAAAATAATATTTTTTTCTCTGTATCCTACACTTAGGAGATGCACGTCTACAGATGTTAACATACACTCTCAATCACTCAAGATGTTTCTAATTAGAGGATTTAAATAGCCTATTATTTTCTGACTGAAATTGTAATCAACTCCAGAATTTTTTAAAAATAAAACTTACCAAAGTATCTGCCTTGAAAAAAATGGAAGTAGTCAACAGGCCTTTGATATAGTTGCTGATGATATTATTATAGATTGTTAATCCAGATGTACAATGCTAACTATGACTTCTAAATATTGAGAAACTTCCTTCCCAAGAGGCAGTTTGCTTCTTGCTATCTTGAGTTTGGCAAACACAGTTGTTGGTAAGAGCAAACAGAATGAGGATGACAATGATTTTATATCTGTTGCCCATCTCCCAAAGGCTTGAGCTGTGAAATATTCCAAAGGGAAATGCTGCCACTGTCGCTGGAATAGACTGCCTTAATCTATTCCTTGGAATTACAAGAGATAAATCTTGGCACTCTCTGATATGTGGAAATAGGGTATAAGAATTGACCTTTTCTTAGCAATGAGTAACTTCAAACACTGCAATACAATCAAGAGTCTCTATAATTAGTGAGAGGACTCTGAAGGTACATATTTATTCAATCACTCATGGAGGCCTTAAGGGGAAGAGGCCATGTGCCTTGAATTTTCCCAGGGACTGGTTATCTCACTCGCAGTAAATATACACAGTCACTATATATTTTCTTATAATCATAAAGTCATGTTTTCTTCCATACGGCTGGAACAACTAGTCATATTTTCTTTTAGAAGTTTAGACTGGTAAATACACGATTCCCAGGAATATTAATCAATCAATAACATAGGGGTCAAAAGTAAAAACCTATACCACATACAAACGTGGAGATATATAAAAGGTAATTCAATCAACTGAGCATTAGTTTACTTATACTTTGATATAGGTGAACTGTTTAATAAAGTAGTTGGAATTTAGTAAGTATCCACTAGTAGATTGACTTATGTATATAAATTCCTTGAAACTGAGAGTCAGGATGACATACATCAATTGTGGTGTCTAAAATAATCCCAGACCTAGATAATAAAAAATGTTATGGGATAAAATGACAAAAGTTTAAAGCAGAAAGATATTAAATATACATACATACACATACACATAAATACATATGTGGATAGTTTAAAAATTATGCCACACAACTAATACAAATATATTTTATATACTCTTCTTATGTTTTGAATGTAAAATTATGCAAATATGCATAACAGAAATACTGATTGTTCTGCAGGGATAATGATTGATATGAATGTTCTATTTTGCAGGACTCAAAATCTGCTGAGGAAATTCATGTGTAAACACAAAGATATCATAAAATAGAATTAAAATTTAAACATTAAAGATTTTTTTCCCAATTTATGTCACTTTACTCATTCAAATAAAATCTACTTGACAATACTTCAAGGTATGAAATAAATACATAAAAATCTAAATCCTATAAAAAAGTGAAGGAAAAGTCAGTTTTGGCACAATTACCTTTTTTGGTACAATAAAATGGACAAATTCCTTCCAGTAATGAGTTATGGACCATAAAAACACATGAAGTAAGTGACAAAGTGACACCACATACATGAAAAATAAGCTATCTGACTTAAAAGCTGTCTAAATAAAGCATCAGAAATCTCAGGTTAAAGTTATGATGCAAGTACATGTTGGCTGTTCGACCTTGAGTAAAAGTCACTCAACAGTTTGTGCCATTCACCATGATGGGCACTGGAAGTACAATGACGAAAAGGACACAGTTCCTTCCTTGGAAAAGTTTATATTAGTGGGGACACTTCTTAGAAAACTATATACATGGTCTAGAACACCAACCAATGAACAACATAACCACTCTTACACAAAATGTCACTTAGCCTTATAAATCATTTATACCTATGCAGCTTCAATGCCCCTCTCCCATTTTAAGAATAATAACACCTGATTTTCTTTTAAAGACCCACTCTCATTTTATGTGGTGTGGGTAGGAGCTGGCACTTACTCAACCCCTTAATCCTTCAGAGGAGGATATCAGGCCTAACTACTAAGATTGGTCCAGAAATAAGCAGTAAAACAGGGTAGGCTGAGAAGATTCTGAGAAGATGCTATCCCAGAGCTTTTTTTTTTTTTTTTTTTTAAGAACTACTGCAAAGCAGATGCTCTCCTTCTACCTGGGATAATAGGTTATAAACCTGACACTGCCATCTCATCACCACTTTGACGAAGCTGCCATTGAACAATGCCAAAAGAGAAGAAAGCAGAGTCAAGCGATGGAGAATGGCAGGATTCCTGGGGATATTGCTGGAATATTTGCATACTTGTCAAGACTTTTTATTTTCTGTTATTTTTATTGTAACCATCCTAGATGGTGTGAAATGCTATCACATTGTGGTTTTTATTTGCATTTTCCTAATGATTAATGTTGAACATATTTTTATGGGCTTATTGGCCATTTATCTATATTCTTTGCTTAGATATCTATTCAAGTTCTGTGAAATGTCTTAATTGTTATGTTTTTGTTGTTGAATTGTAATAGTTTTTTATGTTTACTGGATTCTATACCCTTATTAGATACTTGCTTTACACTTATTTTCTCCCAATCTATGGATTGCCTTTTTACTTTCTTAATAGCCTTCTTTGATGTATAAAACGTTTTGATTTTGATGATGTCCAATTTCTCTATTTTTTCTTCTATTGCTTGTTCTTCAGGTTTCATATTTAAGAAAGTGTCACCTATCCAAGGTCATGAAGATTTACACCTATGTTTTCTCCTAAGAGGTTTATAACTTTATCTCTTACATTTAGTCTTTGATATATTCTTACTTTTTTAACATGGTGTGAGTTAATGCTCCAACTTCATTCTTTCGCATGTAATGATCCAATTGTTTCAGCAACTTTTGTTGAACATTCTTCTCCTCTTGAGTAGTCTCAACACCAATTAAGACTATTTCCTTTCCTTAGACCTACTACAGTGCATGACATGCCCATTGGGTTTGGGGTTTTTTTTGTCTTTAATTCTTTTGTTTTACATCTTACAAATTTACACGAGGCACTAGAATGTTATCACAGCATCTGTCCCTTAAATTATGCCTGAGCGTTTGCAAATGAAAATGTCAGTATCACTACAACTGTGATCTTAGGAAACTTCCTATTTTTGATGATAATTAGGATTTGGAAGTCAGGAGTATCATTTGGATACTAAGGTTGAACATTGTATTTGACTAGTTATCATTTGTTAACAAAGTTATTTTACAGCTAAGTTTAAGACTCACTCCACAAAGAATCGTTCTATGTAACTGACTGTAGTGCTTTAGGAAATTTGTCAAAGATGTTCCTATTGTTCGGTGATTCCACATTGGATAATTAGAAAACTTATAGGAAAAATTGTGTCCTCTCTTTCTCCCTCCCTAACTCAGCCAAACATGTCAAAAGGGGCGTCTCCATTTTCTTACTCTCTCACTTCTCAGCACACTCTGGTCTGCCTTCCTCTATATTGTTTGCTGAAATAGTTCTCCCCAAAGTCACAAATGATCTCCAAAGGACTATACCAAAAGGACATTTTCAGCCTTTATTTTGCTCATTTGACATTGTTAATTACCCCCATCCTCAAAACACTCTCTTCTATTTCTGTGCCTTTACCCTCTTTGACTAGCCACTCCTTGTCAGTCTGGATCCCTGGCTTTTCCACTTACACACCTGATGGCTTTAGTTGGAGGGTTCCCTATATTAGTCTCAATGTAAACAAAACCTCCTCATATTATCTTATTTTGAGCATACCACCTCTTTCCTATTGGCATCCTCACTGATGACCCCCTGCCCCAATCTATTCTTTTTTTTTCTTCTTTTCTTTTTTTTTAAATTTCTAAATATTAAGGGGGTACAAATGTTTTAGGTTACGTGGATCATTTTTGTAACGCTTCGGTTCTGGCTATAGTTGTTCCCGTCACCCAAATAGTGTTCATAGTACCCATTAGGTTGGTTTATTCCCCTCTCTTGCCAACACCCTGTTGCTTTCCACTGAGTTTTACTTCCCCATGTGCACATGTGTGCTCACTGGATAACCAGAATTTACAAAGAACTCAAGCAAATCATCAAGAAAAAAACAAACAACCCTATTAAAAGTGGGCAAAAGACACAAACAGAAGCTTTTCAAAAGAAGATAGACAAAGGGCCAATAAACATACGAAAAAATGTTCAACATTACTAATCATCAGGCAAATGCAAATTAAAACCACAATGAGATATCACCTTACCCCAGTTAGAATAGCATTTATTAAAAAGTCCAAAAACAATAGATGCTGGTGTGTATACAGAGAGAAAGGAACAACTTACACACTGTTGGTGGGACTGCAAATCAGTACAACCTCTATGGAAAACAATATGGAGATTCCTCAAAGAACTAAAAGTAGACCTATCATTCAATCCAGCAATCCCACTACTGGGTATTTACCCAAAGGAAAAGTCATTTTATCAAAAAGAAACCTGCACTTGAATGTTTATTGCAGCACAATTCACAATTGCAAAGATGTGGAATCAACTCAAGTGCTCATCAATTCATGACTGGTTTAATAAAATGTGGTATATATACACCATGGAGTACTACCCAGCCATAAAAAAGATGGATTAATACCTTTTGCAACAATCTGGATGTAACTGGAGACCATTCTCCTAAGTGAAGTATCTCAAGAATGGAAAAACAAACACCACATGTACTCACTATTAAATTGGAACGAATCTATTCCTCTTTTATAATTAGGAGGAAAAGACCATATCACCACAAATGAGGAAGAAAGTCCCTTCAACTTCTAATCGCTCCTTCGCCTCTCCTAACCAAGATTTCATCATGAGACTGAGAGATAACAAAGTAGACACAACTCTCACCCAGCAACCTGTCAGACTCATCTCTTACATTCTTTGTTTTTAACAAAGGAAGGGTACACGCTTAAAAAAGGGATGGGGGAAGTGCCAGAGATATATGGGTTTATTTCTGTACTCTTAATTCTACTCAATTGATCTATATGTCTGTCCTTATAGCAGTAATACAAGATTTTGATTACTGTAGCTTTGTTGCAAGTTTTGAAATCAGGAAATGCATGAGTCTAGTAACCTTTAAATTTTTTTTAAGATTCTTTATTGAAAAACAATAAACAAGTGTTATTATTGAAATACAATAAACAGTTGACTATTTGAAGTCCCTTGATATTATACATATATATTCTATGTATATATATAAAATATATATACTATGTACCTATAATATATATTCTATGTGCATGTATATAATATAATATATATATATAAAATTTATGGACAAGCAATTGGTCAATTTCTGCAAAAGTCATTTGGAATTTTAATGGAGGTTTCAATATATATCATGAAACCTGTAAATAGAAATTATTTTATTTCTTCCTTTATAATAAGAATATATTTTAAAACTGTTTTTCTCCCCTCATTAGCTCCTGTTCTTAGAGGGAAAGCTTTCAGTATTTCACCATTAAATGTGGTGTTAGCTATGGGTTTTGCATACATGCCTTTTATTAGTTCTAGGAAACTACCTTCTATTCCTAGTTTAGTAAGGGTTATTTTTCATTTCATCATGAAAAGATGTTTGATATTATAAATTACATTTCTACTTCAATTGAAATAATCATGTTCTCTTTTTTTCACTCAAATCTATTAATACAGTTATTACATATATTCATTTTCATGTATTAAACCGCCCTTGCATTTCTGGGATAAATCCCACTTGACCATGGTTTATAGTCCTTTTATTGTGCTGCTGGATTCCAATTGACAGAATTTTGTTGGGCTTTCAGCATGTACATTTATAAAAGATTTGGTCTGTAGTGTTTTTTTTTTTTTTTAATTTTCCTTGTGATGTTTTTCTCTGCCTTTGGTATCAAGGTAATACTGATCTAATGAAATGACATAATTTACTTCCTTTTGTTTTATTTTTGGAGTAGTGATGTTCATTCTTTAAACTTTAGATTTATGTTGAATTCACCAATAGAGCAAACTTGTCCTGGACTTTTGTTGTGGAAAATAGTTTTTGTGAATTTATTATTATTATTATTATTAATTAAATCTCTTTGCTTGTTATAGATCTGTACAGATTTTTAAAAATTTCCTCTTAAGTAAGTTTTGATACTTTGTTTCTAGGAATTCATCTAGTTTATTTAGGTTATGTAATTGGTTGGCATTTAATTGTTTGTAGCATTTTTTTATAATACATTTTATTTCTCTAAGTCAGTAGTGATATTCTCACTTTTATTTCTGATTTAGTAATATGAAACTTCTCTCTTTTTCTCTTGGTCACTGTAGCTAAAAGTTTGTCAATTTTGTTGATCTTTTTACAGAACCAACTTTTAATTTTGACAATTTTCTCTTTGCTAATTTATTCTTTTGTCTGCTTATATTCTCTCTTGAGTCCCTCTAGTGAATTTTTGATTTCCATTATTCTGTGTTACAGCTTCAGAATTCCTATTTGATTCTTTTTTAATAATTTATATCTCTTTATTGATATTGTTTATATGAAGACACATCCTTTTTGTGATTTCCTTTTATTATTTATGCATGGTTTCCTATAGCTCTTTGAGCATATTTAAAATAGATGATTTAAAGTCTTTTTAATAAGTAATAAGTATAATGTCTTGTTTTCCTCAGGTGCAGTTTCTTTAGTTGCTATTTCTTATATATGGGCCATTCTTTCTTTTTCTTTGCAAGTCATATATTTGTTTTTTGGTTACAACTGGACATTTTGAATATTATAATGTATTAACATTAAGAATCAGATCCTCCTGCCCCCCCCCCAGGGTTGATTGAGGCTACTTGTTGTAGTAGTTGTTATTAGTGACTTTCTGATTTTGAACAGTCTGTATTTTTTTACTGAGGGTGGCTGCTGAAGTCTTTGTTCTATTTGTTGTGTGGTCAGTAGGTGATTGGACAGAAATTTTCTTAAATGCCTGGAATCAAAAAATAAACTAAATTAAAAATCTCCCAGGCTTTGCATATTGCCTCTGTTTCTGTATTAGGGCACTCCCTCAACAGTCAGCAAGGTACTTTACAACTCTGCTTTATGTCACTTACTGCTTGTGTAAGGCTGGAGGGTCAGCTAGAGGTGAGAGCTTAGTACCTCCTCAAGTTTCTTCTGATTATTCACCCAGCATTGGGCATGCAGGGGGCTTTCTAGGTTTTTAGTCATATGTCATAGCTTTTCAAAACCCTTATTCCCCAATGTACCTTAGTGTCAGCCTTTCTTCTCAAGCTTTTTGTTTACCAAATTGTTGAACTCAACTCTTATCTCTTGTCCCAAGTGACAGTGACTAGTGCATTAGCCTTTAAATATTTTCAATGAACATTCCTTGGGTATTTTGCTCAGCACTGGGGGAATTGCTGCTTAGGTAAAACAAATGTAAATGCTTTGAGTTGGCCCTCCAGTGATCCACCAGAAAGATCAAACAAAAAAAAAACAAAACGTAACTTATAAGAAAAGGTCCATTCTTCTCCCTCCAGTACTGGATGCCTGTGCTGGGGAAGGTGTCTTCAAAGCCAGCACTGAGCTCGGGTGTGTGTGTGAGAGAGTGGGGAGTGAGGACAGGGTAATTTAAAATGTCACAAAGTTTTCTATTGTTTAGTTTGTTGTTGTTTTCTTAGCATTCCTCTAATTGCTGCAAACTTTTGGTTTAATTTATAGACTCTCTGAAGATACTGATGGTTTTTCCAGTTCATTTATTATTTTTGTGGACAGAAGGACCCTTGAAGTTTTGTATTCCATCATTTTCACTGATGTCACCCCATGAAAGGTATTTCACAATCCCCAAAGTTACAATCCTTTTAGAAGTAAACTAGGAGTGGAATTAATGAAACTCGCAATATAACCTAAACATATATAAAACACACATTTAAGACATTAACATAAATTCTTTTTGATAGTAGAGAATTAAGTACATACCTCCCAAAAGAAAGTATTGATAGAAAACAGATAATGAAGAATGTAGGGACAATAGTTATATAATCTCTGTTTTTAGGTTTTTTTACAAAGTAGATTTAGGAAGCACAAGTGCAGTTTTGTTACATGGATATATCACATAGTCGTGAAATCTGGGCTTTTAGTGGAGCCATCACCTGCATAGTGTACCATGTACACATTAAATACCCATATTAAACATGCAAGAAAACATAACATTTTATGAAATAAACAACTTAATTATATTTTTAATCACGCATATTTTATCTATTTACCTTAAGACATTATCACTTGGAATGAAGAAAAATGTTAACACAGAACTAAACAAAAAGATCATTTAAGTTATATTTTTTAAAGTACAAGTAATACAACTTATGGGTTAAAAATAAATTAAAAATAATTTTTTTGATATTAATCTTGCTTCATGGAGAATAGGTCAAAATTGTTCTCAGAGAAGGACCATTTTATTGTTACATTTATAATTAATTCATTATTAAAGAGAAAAGATTGAGAATAAATAAAGCATATTTGCATTAAAATTTTTCAATGTACATGTCTGGATATTTTTGTTAAATTCATCTCTAATTATCTCAAATTATTTGAGGTAATTGTAAGTTCTTTTTTACCTTAACATCCAATTGCTTATTTCTAGTGTGTAAAAACTTAGTTGATCTTTAATACTGGACCTAGCACCCTGAAACCTTGCTAGAAATCACTTATTGACATCACTATTATTTGACTTTGGTAGATTTTGAAATTGATGATGAGAGTTAAAAACCATTGAATTTTCCCCTTCCTAGGAGGGATGCTGGAACTTTTCCATACATTCTCTTTATTAGTTTCTGGAAGTTACCTTCTAGTCCTAGTTTATTAAGAGTTTTTATCAGTATGTATGTTGAAGGGTTTTTTTTTTCAAATTCTATAGTGTAGATATTGAGATTATGATATGATGCTTTTGTTTTTGTGTATTTGTATAACTTATATTGATTGATTTTCTAACAATAAACCAACCTTGAAGTCCTCGGGAAAATCTACATTGTTATGAGGCATTATAATTTTATTGTTATAATATATTATTCATTACATATATTGCATTAGTTGTTAAAATTCTATTAAGAATTTTTTCATCTATGTTCATAGAGAGTATTGGTTTGTTTTCTTGTAATGTCTTTGTCTAGTTTTGGTGACAGGGTTATCCTGCTCTCACAGAATGAGACAGGAGGGAAATAATTTCTTCTCTTTAATTTTCTGGAAGAATTTGTGTAGAAATAGCATTACTTCTTTTTGATTTTTAATTTTTATGGGTACATAATAGTTATACATATTTGTGTGGTACATGTAATATTTTGATACAAGCATACTGCATGTCATGATCAAATCTGGGTAATTGAGATATTTATCACCTCAAATGTTTATCATATCTTTGTGTTAGGAACATTCCAAATCTACTCTTCTAGCTATTTTGAAATATACAATAAATTATTGTTAATTATATTCATGCTATTGTGCTACTGAATACTAGAAGTTATTTCATTGATCTAACTGTATTTTTGAATCTATTAGCCAACTCCTCCTCATTCCCTCCCACCCCACTACCCTTCCCCGACTCTAGTAACCACCATTCTATTCACTACCTCCATGAGAACTATTTTTTTAGTTTCCACATATGAGTGAGAACATGTGATACTATCTTTCTGTGCCTGGATTATTTCACTTAACACAATGTCCTCCAGTTCCATCTATATTGCTGCAAATGACAAGATTTCATTCTTATTTATGGCTGAAAAGTATTTCATTGTGTACATTGTATATATGTCATATTTTTTACCCATTCATCTCTTTATGGACACTTAGATTGATTCCACATCTTGGCCATTGTGAATAATGCTGCAGTAAACATGGGAATACAGACATCTCTTCAATATGCTGATTTCCTTTCCTTTGGATATATACCCAGCAGTAGGATTGCTGGATCATGTGGTAGTTCTATTTTTAGTCTTTTGAGGAAACTCCAGACTGTTTTTTATAGTGGCTGTACTAATTTACATTCCCAAAAACAGTTTATGAGCATTCCCCCTTCTCCACATCCTCACCAGCATTTGTTATTTTCTTTTTGATAATAGACATTTTAACAAGAATGAGATGATATCTCATTGTGGTTTTTATTTGCATATCACTGATGATTAGTGATGTTGAGTATTTTTTCAAATACCTGTTGTCCATTTGTATGTCTTCTTTTGAGAAATGTCTATTCAGATCTTTTGCACACTTTTAAATCAGATTTTTGGTTTTTATTTTTTTCTATTGAGTTGAGTTCCTTATATATTCTGGTTATTAGTCCCTTGCTGGAAGAATAGTTTGCAAATACTTTTGCCTGTTCTGTAGGTTGTCTGTTCGTTTTGTTTATTGTATCCTTTAATGTGCAGAAGCTTTTTGGATTGATGTAATTCTGTTTTTCAATTTTTGCTTTGGTTGCCTTTTGGTGGTTTTGAGGACTTACTCAAAAATCTTTGCCCAAATCAATGTCCTAAAGTGTTTCCTCGATATTTTCTTCTAGTAGTTTTTATAGTTTTAGACCTTACATTTGTCTTTAATCCATTTTGAATTGATTATTTGTATTTGGTAAGACATAGTGGTCTAGTTGCATTCCCTTTCATATGGATATCCAGTTTTTCCAGTACCGTTTATTGAAAAGACTGTCCTTTTCCTAATGTATGTTTTTGGTGCCTTTGTTGAAAATGAGTTGGCTGTAAATGTGTGAATTTGTTTCTGAGTTCTCTATTCTCTTCTGCTGGTTAGTCTATGTGTTTATTTTTATGCCAGTACCATGCTTTTTTTGGGTGCTACAGCTTTTTAGTATATTTTAAGTCAGGTGGTGTGGTGCCTCCAGCTTTGTTCTTTTTGTTCAGGATTGCTTTAGCTATTTGTGGTCTTCCATGGTTCCATACAAATTTCAGAAGTGTTTTTCTTCTATTTCTATAAAGAATGTCATTGTAATTTTGATCACGATTGCACTGAATCTGTAGATCCCTTTGGGTAATATGGACATTTTAACAATATTAATTCCTCCAATTCATGGCCATGGGATATCTTTCTATTTTTTTGTGTGTCCACTTCAATCTCTTTGATCAATGTTTTATAGTTTGCATTGTATAGATCTTTCAATTTTTTAGTTAAGTTTATTCCTAGATAATTTTTGTAGCTAATTTAAATGGAAATGCTTGCTTTATTTCTTTTTCGGAGAGTTTGTTGTTAATGTATAGAAACACTACTGATTTTTGTATCTTACAATTTTACTGAATTTGTATTTCAATTCTAACAGTATTTTGGGCAGAGTCTTTAGGTTTTTATAAATATAAATGTAAGATCATATCATCTGCAAGCAATGACAATTTGACTTCTTTCTTTCCAATGTGGATGCCCTTTACATTTTTCTCTTCTCTTATTGCTCTGGCTAGGACTTCCAGTACTCCTAATACTTCCAGTATTGGAAGTCCTAGCCAGAATTAGTATTATTAGTATTATTTCTTTCTCAAATATTTTCTCAAATTCATAAGTGTAACTACCTAAGCCTGACATTTTATTTTTTGTTTGTTGTGTTTATAGTCTTTTAACTACTAGTTTAATTATTTTAAAAAATATAGAGCTAGTCAGCTTATCTAGCTCTTTTTTATAAGTTTGAGTAACTTTGGACTTTTAGTATCTTTTCTCATTTCATCTAACTTGTTGAAAGTATTGGCATAGTATTCACTTACTATGCTTTTAATATCTATAGACTCCATAGTGATGTCACCTCTCTCGTTGTTTATACTGAAAATTTGTATCTTCCCTCTTTTTTTCCTGTTCAGTATTGTTGTAGATTACTTATTTTGATTTTCTCAAGAAACTAGCTTTCAGTTTGTTGATTTTTAATATTTATTTTAAATTTCATTGATTTCTGCTGTTTTCCTTATTACTTTTGTCTTTTACTTACTTATGTTTATTTATCACTTTATCTTCTAATGTCTTACGGTGAAAATTGATCTCCTTAATTAGAGACCCTTCTTATGTTAAAATACATGTGTCCATTGCTATTCATTTCTCTGTAAGTACTGCTATATGTGCATTCCACAAGATTTAATAAGTTGTAGTTTCATTTTCTTTCAGTTTAAAATATATGGTAGTGTTCCTATTGATTTTTAAGCAGATAATTAATGAAGGTAAACCACTTAATTTTCTTCAAAGACATTTGCTAATGCAATGTTCAACTCTAAGAATATATGGGAGAAGATAGGAGAGAGTGTTTCTATTCTTTTTTTTTTATAATAGAGAATGTTTCTATTCTTAAAAGAAGAATAGATTTTACTTGGCAAAGAAAATGCTTGTGAAAAACTTCTCAAATTTTACGTGGAATGTGTTAATTAGTTTATGTGCATCTTAGGTTAAAAAAAATCTTAATCAGGTCAAAACCCTCCATGTAGAAAGTATCTGATTTAATGGTCAAAACATATCAATCTCTTCTGCTTTGTATACATTAGGTGTGAATTTACCCATCCCTCCTACCCCCTCCCACCTGCTTGATTTCTGATGAATGTTATTTCCATATGTACACATAAGTGTTGATCAATTAGTTCCAATTTAATGGTGAGTACATGTGGTGTGTGTTTTTCCATTCTTGTGATACTTCATTTATAAGAATGGTCTCCAGTTCCATCCAGAATAATACAAAAGGTATTAGTTCACCATTTTTTTTTTTATGGCTGAATAGCACTCCATGGTATACATATACCACATTTTATTAAGCCACTCATGTATTGATGGGCACTTGGGTTGCATGCTGTATATCCAATAAAGGGCTGATAACTAGATTCTATAAAGAACTCAAGCAAATCAGCAAGAAAAAAATCAAACAACCCCATTAAAAAGTGGGCAAAAGACATGAACAGAAGCTTTCCAAATGAAGATAGACTAACGGCCAACAAACGTATGAAAAAATGCTCAACATCTCTAATCATTAGGGAAATGTGAATCAAAACTACAGTGAGATATCACTTAACTCCAGTGAGAATAGCTTTTATCAAAAAGTCCCAAAACAACATATATGGCTTTTATTATGTCTGCAAACTTTGTATTCCTAGTTTGTTGAGTGTTTCCAGTATGAAATGGTGCTGAATTTTGTAAATTTTTTTATGCATCAATTATGGTAGTCACGGGTGTTTTCCCCTTCATTCTGTTAACATGGTGTATTATATTGATTGATTTCCAAATTTTAAACCATCTAGCAATCCAGGAAAATAACTCACTTGGCCCTAGTGGATAGTCCTATTAATATGCTGTCAAATTCAGTTTGCTAGCATTTTGTTGAAGGTTTTGGCATCAATATTCATAAGGGATATTGGTTTGTAGTTTTCCTGTTTTACATTGTCTATGTCTAGCTTTGTACCAGGATAATCTTAGCCTCATATAATGAGTGTGGAATTGTTTCCTCCTCTTCTATTTTTTCATAAGAGTTTGAAAAAGATTTGTGTTATTTTTTAAATGTTTGGTAGAATTCACCAGTGAAATCACTTGGTTTTTATTATCGATTCAATCTCCTTGGTTGTTATGACATTATTGATTTTATATTTCTTCATGATTTAGATTTGGTAGATTGTTTCTAGGAATTTGTCCATTTCATCTAGGTTATCCAATTTGTTGTTGTACAGTTGTTCATAATCCTCTCATATAATCATTTTTATTTCTGTAAAATCGATAGTAATGTCCTCATTTTCATTTAAGATTTTAGTTGAGTCTTCAATGTTTTTTTCTTTTTGATGTGGCTAATCATTTGTCATTTTTGTTGATCTTCTGAAGAACCAACTCTTGGCTTCATTAATTTTCTTTATGCTTTTTTTTATTTGTTTCTGCTCTAATCTTCATTATTTCCTTCCTTCTGCCAGCTTTGAGTTGTTCTTTTAAAAATTCCTTATAGTATAATTTTAGATTGCTGATTTGAGACCTTTCTTCTTTTTGGAAACAAGCATTTTCAGCTATAAATTTCACTTTAAACACTGCTGTTACTGTATCTCATAATTTTGGGTATTTTGTGTATTCAGTTTAATTTTTCTTAAGATATTTTCAAAATTAACCTGATGGTTTAATCTTTGACCCACTGGCTGTTTTCTTTAATGTCCATATATTTGTGAATTTTTGAGTTTTATTTCTGCTATTTATTTCTAGCTTTAATCCATTGTGATCTGATTAATCTCCTGAATTTGTACAAAAATCTATTAAATAAATAATATGTAAACCCTTTTAAATATAAGCATATATATCTGTATCCATATATAAAAATATGATTAACTTATCACACAAGGGAAAAGTAGAAGACAAAACAGACCTGAGTGTGAGTCAGCTTTAGACTAATATGAAACTATTGCTATATTTGGCTAATGGCACAGTATCTTGTCTCTGCTAGGACAGAAGAAATCTTAGATGGAGGAAAATGAGAAAAAGAGAGAAAGAGAGGAGGAGAAAAAGAAGAAAAATGATGAGGATGCTGTGTTAACAGCCAGTTCAAACAAAAACTTAGGCCATAAAAATCCCTTCAAGCTGACAATTAAAAATCAATACTTTAAATATTACTACATTAGGTGAGAAACAACAAGGGAATTCTCCTGCATTTAAGAAAGTGATCAGTGTTTTAGACAGAATGTTTTCAAGGTGGATTCTGATATTTTTGTTTAAATATATCACTCAAAGAAACAATCTTTTTTATATCAAGAATTCCTCAAAGTTGACTGCAGGTTCTGTTTTACCTTGGTATAATACTGGCATTTGAATAGACCTGCACATGAATTAAAACATGAAGAAAGCACATATCTCAAAATTATTAAAGCCATATATGATAAACCTACAGCCAATATCATACTGAATGGGGAAAAATTGAAAGCATTCCCCCTTAAAGCTGGAACCAGTCAAGGTTTCCCACTATCTCCAATTCTATTCAACGTAGTGCTGGAAGTCTTGGCCAGAGCAATCAGACAAGAGAAAGGAACCAGGGGTGTCCAAATGGGGGCACAAGGGGTCAAACTTTCACTCTTTGCAGACAATATGATATTATATCTAGAAAACCCCAAAGATTCAAGCAAGATATTGCTGGCATTGATAAATGAATTCAGCAAAGTCTCAGGATACAAAATCAATGCACACAAATCTATAGTCTTCATATATGCCAATAACAGTCGAGCCAAGAAACAAATTAAAGATGCAATACCTTTCACAATAGTACCAAAGAAAATTAAATATTTAGGAACATATCTAACTAAGGAGGTGAAAGACCTATATAGAGAGAATTACAAAACACTGAGAAAAGAAAGTGCAGAGGATGTAAACAGATGGAAAGCCCTACTATGCTCTTGGATAGGTAGAATCAACATTGTTCAAATGTCTTTGCTACCTAAAGTGATTTATAGAATCAATGCAGTCCCTGTCAAATTACCAACATCATTTTTTGCTGATCTAGACAAAATAATTCTACGCTTTCTGTGGAACCACAGAAGACCCTGTCTAGCCAAAGCAATCTTAAGCAAAAAGAACAAATTGGGAGGCATCAATCTACCAGACTTCAAACTATACTACAAGGCTATATTAACCAAAACAGCATGGTACTGGCACAAGAACAGAGACATAGACCAATGGAACAGGACTGAGAACCCAAATATAGAACCATCCTCATACTGTCATCTGATCTTTGACAAAGTAGACAGAAACATACACTGGGGAGAAGATTCCTTATTCAATAAATGGTGCTGGGAAAACTGGATGGCCACATGTAGAAGACTGAGACTAGATCCACACCTCTCACCTCTCACAAAAATCAACTCACAATGGATAACAGATTTAAACCTAAGACATGAAACCATAAGAATTCTAGAAGAAAATGTTTGAAAAACTCTTATGGACATTGGCCTAGGCAAAGAATTTATGAAGAAGACCCCCAAAGCAATCACAGCAGCAACCAAAATAAATAAATGGGACCTGATCAAATTAAAAAGCTTCTGCACAGCCAAAGAAACTATCACTAGAGTGAACAGACAACCTACAGAATGGGAGAAAATATTTGCATGGTACACATCTGAAAAAGGGCTGATAACTAGAATCCATACAGAAGTTATTAAAATCAACAAGAAAAAAATCAAACAACCTCATTAAAAAATGGACAAAGTACATGAACAGAAACTTTTCAAAAGAAGACAGAATAATGACCAGCAAACATATAAAAAATTCCTCAACTTCTTTAATCATCAGGGAAATGCAAATCAAAACCACAATCATATATCACTTAACTGCAGTGAGATTGGCTCATATCAAAAAGTTCCAAAACAACAAATGTTGGTGTGTATACGGACAGATAGTAACACTCATGCATTGCTGGTGGGACTGCAAATTAGAACTACCTCTATGGAAAGTAATATGGAGATACCTCAAAGAACTAAAACTAGACCTACCATTTGATCCAGCAATCCCACTATGGGTATTTACCCAAAGGAAAAAAAGACATTCTGTAATAAAGACATCTGCACATGAATGTTTATAGCAGCACAATTCACAATTGCAAAGATGTGGAAACAACCCAGGTGCCCATCAATACATGAGTGGATTAATAAAATGTGGTATATGTATACCATGTAGTATTACTCTGCAATAAAAAACAATGGTGAATTAACACATCTGGTATTGTCCTGGATGGAGCTAGAGCCCATTCTTCAAAGTGAAAGTATCACAAGAATGGAAAAGCAAGCACCACTGGTACTCACCATCAAATTTGTACTAACTGATCAATACTTACGTCACACATGGCAATAATATTCATCAGGGGACGGGTTGGTGGGAGGGGGGTGGAGGAGATGGGAAAACTCTCACTGAATGGGTGTGGGGTGCACAGTTTGGGGGATGTCCACAATTGTAGCTCTGACATGGGTAGTGCATGGGCAATATATATAACCAAAGTGTTGTACCCCCATAATATTCTGAAATAAAAGGGAAAAAAAAATTTTGGCTGTTTCACAAAATGTTACATTCCAAATCACCATATGACCCAGAAATTCTATGCAAAGTATTTATGTAAAAAAATGAAATTTCTATACCCATACAAAGACTCTTATGTAAATATTCATAGCAGCAATTTTTAAAATAACCAAAATTAAGTAAAACCCAAATATTCATCAAATAGTGAAAGGAAAAATAATGCCATATTATTTTTCACAATATATTTATGCAAAGAATGCTACTTGCCAATCAATGATGCATGCTTCAACAGTAATAAAACCCAAAAACATTAAGTACAAGAAACTAGACCTAAAGTACCACATTATTTATGATCTCACTTATTAAAAATTTCCATAATGGGCTCATCTGTAGAGACATAAAATTAATTGATTTTGGCATAGATGCTGTATGGTGTGGGAGAGTGAATGCAAATAACATGCATTTTACTCTAAAGGGATGGAAGTCTTCTGAAGTTAAGTATCAATTGTGGCTGCATAAGTCTATCCATATAATAAATAACTTGGAATTATAGACTGAAACATGGGACTATTGTGTTAAATAAATTATATCACAGTAAATCCTTTAAAAAAATAAACATGTTAAAAATGTTAAGGTTGCTTCTGGCTTTCCAAAATGCAATTCACAGATTGTGTAAATGAATTCTATTTCTAATCTATTCAAAGAATAATACAAAAATGGGAAAAGACATAAAAGTTAACATAAACATTTTTATATTGATTACACATGCAGCAGAAAAACAGAAGATTGTAAAGAGTATTAATAGACAGGAATCATCTGATTAGATTTACCAGGCCAGAAAAACGAAGAAAATGAAAGTAATGTATTGAAGACAAGTCTGACTCACAGATTGTTGGGTATGTGCAATAGTGTATTCATAGGGTTACGCTTCTATATCCTTTATCAACTACAGCTCAGAAAAACTATCTTACATGAAGATTGTTAATGACACTACTGTCCACAGTTGCAGGGACTTTTAGAGTAGTCTATCATCATTCCTAAAGCTGCACTGCAATCACTCATTCACAATGAATTGTAACACCCAAATCCAATACTGAACCCCCAAATTCATTACTACAATATTCAGTAATTTGCCTTTTTCCATTATGCAATGGAGCTAAAGTGTAGTGCACAGGGTTTTCACAAAAATTCTTAAATTTTTTATTTAAATGTTACCATGGAGATTTAAAAACTTAACAGCAACAGAGATAATTATATAATAAACCCATCATAAGGACCTATCACCATGCTCCAGCAATTCTTGCCATTTTACCTTTTATTTTCAATTATCAACTGCAAATATCCCAGTGGCATTTCAAATCAAATATAAGGTAAAATATCATTAATTTTGTAGGAATTTAAGTAGCCGTTTCTAAGAAATGAAGATTAAAAAATGAAAAGACTATTATCACACCTAATAAAATATAAATGTTCATATCATATAAAATAGGTCCAGGTATATTTATGCTCAAAACAGTAGAGTGTACAACCACTGAAGGCCCTACTGAAATACTTTAACATTTTATGTCTAATATTTAACCTTGAGACAGAAAATGACAATAAATGGAAATATCCTATTATGTATAAAGGGTTACAGACTATTGTTGGTGGGGGGAAATTTAAACAAAGAATGAGATATTCTAAACCACTTTATAGTGAAAGTAAATGCACAAAATAGAAAGAAAACATAAATTCCTATTTTTTTTCTTACATAAGGAAAGGTATTCACCAGGGAACCATCCCCTCACCTTTGTCATGTTCAATTGTCTTAAAGAAGGCATAAATCTGGTTACACCCAATGGGAGAGGATGATTCAGGGTATAACAAAAAAGAAGCAGAGATCATGAAGCATCTTAGAATTATGCCTACCACACCCACACTTAGAGAGAAACTTGATCTAACATCTCACATTGGTGGGGATACTGTGTTCTTGTAAGAAACATGGTCTCAGAAAGTATTCCCCTTCTTGATACTGGGCCTTTTGATCATCAGCACTTCCTATGTTTAGGGACCAGAAATCCTTACTTGATGGGAAGGGGGTAGTCCTGTGCATCATAGTATTGCCATTATTGACTAGATGTCAGTGTAAGCTACCAGTTATTGAAAAAGAAATGTCTCCAGACACTGTCAAATATCTCAAGGATGCAAAAACACCCTTCAGTTGAGAACCACTGCTTTTCTCCATATATGAACATAGTTACAGATGTTGATACCACCAGGAACCTCTTGAACCAGTGCACTGGAAAATCTGACATGGTGTTTATTCCTTTGAAGTTAAGGTTAGCTTGGGACTTCTGTTTTCTTGACAAGTACTAATACAACCCAGCAGGGCAAGATTACCTAGGAAAATTATGTTATGTATGAAAAAGTTTGGAATCCAGATGTTCTTCATCTGTTGTTTTCCAGGAATTGGGTAAATTCAGTTTTTCCTTTGGTAGCTCCCCTTTCTAATAATCCCAAGGCCAGGTCTTAAACTACTTCCACAGGTGACATGATAATTATAGACCAGGGGGAGATAAACTGATTCCATTTCTTCTTCCTTATAATCACATCTTGGGGCCTCATCTCACATACGGGACAGATTCACTTCAAATACTAAGCTGGGTGTGTGTCTATTTCTCAGCATCACTTACAAGTGATAGCTCAAGACTCTCCATGGGTGGTTCGAAGAAGCAGAATTTTCTTAGTGAAGTGTTTGATTTTGGTTCTCACACTGTCTTATAACTCATTGAATTATAACTAGTCTTATGACAACATATATATGCAGATTTGTGAAAGGATATTTGTATTTTTGTGATGTTCTATTTTAATTTGTTTTATATTTTATTTTTTTCTCATTTTAACAAATTTACTGAACAACATTCTGCATTTATGTGAAATTTTGTCTTGTAAAACATAACAAATCTGAATTAATTCGGAATGATTTTGTCATAATTTCTTTGTTCATTTAAGTTTGAATGTGCTTTGGTATATATCTAATATTTTAGGACTGTTTAAAATTTAAATATTGTAATGGATAGGGTATATTGAATATTTTGCAATAATGTGATTTTAGCAGATGACCAAAAAGATTGTTTTGTTTTATTCCATTATAGTAATTGCTAATAGAGAGGTTTTTTTTGTTACCATTAACTATCTGGAAATACCACCTTCTGAATATTTGTTTAAAAAATATCTGTAGAATAAATCACTACCTTACGTGAGTGTAGGCAGGTAATATTCTAATTTAAAAGTTCTTAAATAAATTTAATTTTAGTATTTTGTCTTTTCTGAATAAACTGAGACATAAAATGTACTGCATATTAGTTTCGATGAGATTGTGTAGTGATGGGAATAATAATTTCCAACATTTGAAAAATATAGCATTCCCTTATTTTAAAAAATCCTCTAATATAGACATTTTTCTCTGAATTTGATCAGTAAAACATATATTCCCCAAAAGTGACAAGTAAATTTCAATTTAATTGTTGTAATTCACAAGGTAACCTTGCCTGAATTCAGTAAGGTAATGTCTTCTAGTGTCCATGTTTCTTTAAAATGGAAGACAGAGAGGATGGAATCAGCATAGGTTGAAAACAGAAAGGAATAAAATGATGACAAAGATTGTCTATGTGTGGCCCACAGGGCAGCAAAACCTCAAGTAACTTGATTCGTAGAAAACCTCTATGTCTTTGAGCATTAAAGAGGTTTTCGTTTGTCGTAATGGAATTCATGCTAAAAATCCCCACCTTTCATTCATTTATGAGGGAGATTGGGAAGACGGTCCTTGCCCGATCCAGAACAGAGAGGCTGGAGCACAAAGGATGTATTCTCCATTTCCTTCCAACTTCAACAATTGACATATCATTACTGTGATGCACAGGGGCATGATGGAGAAAAACCTGGCAAGCATTTAGGCTAAAAAAATTGTTATACTATTTTGCTCATATCTTCTTTGTGCTGGTGGTTAGTAAAACACCCTGAGAGACAGGAGTTTTAGGGTTTCCTAAAATCTGTAGCACATCACTTATGATCAAGCCCCTCCATTGCTTCTCTGTCTCCTACCTCCACAGTGATACTTCACCCGCTCATGTTTTTCCTCAGATGGACCTAATAGAAAATGTCTTGAGATTGTGCATATTTTTGTCAGAAGCATTTTACTTTCAGCTGCACCCTATTCTAAGTTAAATTGCCAAAGAATAGTAGATGCATTTCAGTTACCCAATGATATAGTTATCTTGATTATACTTTGGACATTTGTACATTTCACAAGGATCTTTTTTCATGGAACTGATCTAGGTGGGAAAATGTTTTCCTTCTTGCAATTACCTGCTGCAAGTTTGACAAATTTTGCTCCTGAACCTGCTAACTCTCCTTTACAAGGTAACATGAAATTCACCAAGTAGCTTTATGCTGTCAATGATCAGTCATAGGTTTTATGAAAATACTCATAGAATATGGTGAAATTGATGAGAAAAAATGATGTTATTTACTAATATAATAATAAAAAACACAAAGTTGTATTTCATTATATAGAATATATAAGTATATATACACCAGGCAGAGTGCAAAAAACTATAGGAAAATGATATCATTCATGAAATAGCACAACATTGTAAACAGTTGTTATTATGAATGTAAGAAAACATTTTATCAAACTTCATTTTCTCCAAGATAAAATAGCTGTCTCATGTGAATAGCACATGGGTGTTTTTAAATGGCTTCTTCCTTTTTTATACTTATTCTCTATTCTTTGTATATCTGCTCTAAACCCACAGATTTTGGCATTAAAATTTTGTTCCTGATCCATTTAATGGTTTTATTTTTCCCATTTTATCCATAATTTTATACCCATACACACACACACACGTGCACACACACACACACACACACACACACACTTTGGACTTAAAATATCAAGAATAGTCTAAGGTAAATGAGTAATGAGAATGAATTTCATCTGCATTATTTGTCTTCTGAGAGTGCTGAGGGGTTTTCCTTTTAGTCCAACAAGGCCCTGGTTGTCACTTTTTCTGTTCAGTGCTATGATGGGCATTCAGATTTATAAGGTTTTAATGTATTGGTTAGGACCCAATTCTTTATAGTCTGGCCAACATATATAGCCTTTATAAATTTTTCTTCTACTCTGTTTTTCTCAGGTATGTACATGTTTTACAAATCCCATGACACTTTCATAGTGGTGTCGCCACATTCATCAAGGAAAAATACTGGACTTAATCTTGAAATTTAGAAATCCAACAATAATGTTTTATAATTATGCAACATTTGCATATTGCATGCAATATGTGTGTATAATACTTGTGAGATATTTATACTAAAATACTTATTATTTATGTACATTGAAATTTGAGCAAGAGTCTTAAACTTTATTGTCAAACCTCATCACTGGGAATCAAGATCCTTTTCTCTCCAGGCTCAGCACAAATGCCCTGTAGAAGCTCACATAAAGATGCCATTTAATGTTTTAGCAGCTAAATTATTTTTTAATTATGCGATAGCCCTTTACAGAAAGGATTAAAATTAGAGAGAGTAAGCTGAATATCTCATAGGAGTGAAAGAAAAAAATTGAAATTCTTATTTATGTTATTTTATCTAATATTTTAATTATCTTTTTTATGGTAATGGCTTGCAAGACAGATGATGTATGTGTGTGTATAGAAATGCATACAGATATATATTTAAATTTTATAATTTTTAAATATGTAAGCATATGTATTTACTAAATAATTGAACAGATATTATTGGAACATACCCAAATAGTGTTTTATTGGTATGGACTATGATCCTTGAAATGTGAAGACCATTATGGCTATGTCTATATTACTACAATATTTTGGTACTTTTTCTGTGTCCAACATGACAGCAGAACACAACAGTGATGTGGGTAAAGATTATGTTGGTGGCAACTATGTGTTTTTTCTTCTGGTAGTTGAAATAAATGTGTCCCTTTACTAGATTAAGCTTTCAAGGAAAGAGTGACAACCACTTAATCAACTATGTAATTTCACTTTTATAAACTCATATATATCGGGTGATTTTATAGAAATGTTCTACCTCAGTCATGAATTTCTGAGTGTGAGAACACTGTCAAATTATGTGTATTGTCATATGAAATTCATATTTATGAGTTGGTATAGTTATAAGTAACCTTGAATATAAAATTGAACACTTTTCCATTACAGAAGATGAATATGAGGGAATATAATATTTGTCCACTTATTTTTTAGTGTCATACAGCTTAATTGTTCCAAACCATGAGTTGTTGCCTGAATTTAATGCAAATAGCACAAAAAATTAATTGTTAAATTATTCAGTAAAATTTTACAGAGGTTTGATGGGAATTGTATTTACTATTGGAGACCTAAATATTTTTTCAAGGCATGAGAGGATTTACCTATATTAAGTGCAGTTTCAAGAAAAAGATGGCCATGTGGTTATTTGATGCAACTTCATGGAAGCCATAAAGTGAAGAAAAATAGTTTTTTCTTTTGAAAATTTAACATTGGACTTCAGAATATTTCCTGAGATGAAGAGGGATCTCTGGGATGGAAACCAAACTGAGAGAAAACCAAGAAGACTGTGAAGTGGTTTTGTTAAAGCAACTTGGTATAGACAGAATAATGCCTCCCAAATATGTCCACATGCTAATCTCTGTACCCTGTGAATAGATTAGGTTGTACAACAAAAGAAAATTAAAAAGGAAGATGAATTTAATATTTGTTTATTTGTTGATATTGTCGTAGGGAAATTTTGCAGGATTTCCCAGGTGATCCCCAGGTAATCACAAGCGTCCTTAAATATGAAAGAGGGAAAAAAAGATAAAATGTCAAAGTTTTATGGTGTGAGAAAGACTCAAATATATGTGTCTGTGTGTATATATATATATATATATATATTATATATATTTGTGTGTGTGTGTATATGTATTTTTGTGTGTGATTTTTCCCCCAGTAGACTAAAATTTACTTAAATTCAGCTATACAAACACTCATGAGTTATTTGTATATGCCATCACTCCTCTGGGTGGTAAATATTAAACAAAGGAATGCAGAATACAAATGAAATGTTTGCTAAATATTAAGCTTTAGGTACTATAAGAATGTAGATAATGCACACCCTATACAGGTGTGATTGTGCATATGTTGAAGATTTGTATGTACATATATATACACACTTTTATATAATGTTATTTGGCACAGAAAATAACATATAAGTTGTATTTTTAGAAATTGTTATGAGATAGTCAGTGTTAATCAAGAAAAACTAATTGAAATAAACAAACATAATGAAGGTGGTGATGATTTTGACTATGCAATAATAACATTGATGACGTGAAGTCCATTTTTTTTCTCCCAGGTATAAAAATATTTTTTCTATTTGCCAATGAAAGGATCACTTTGCACCTACATTACCATTACAAAATGTCTTTTTTCCCCCAAGTTGGCACCGAGCTCTCAGCAAATGCCTTCGTCCTTCTCAAGCAAATCTTGACAGTTTTTGATCAAAGGCCTAAGTTCACCAGCTTGACTGTCTGTCACTTGGCTGTCATTCACATAGTGATGCTTCTCACCATGGTGTTTGTGGAGTCTCCTGACCTGTTTGAATCACTAAATTTAAGAAATGGCATCAAGTGTAAGGCATTTTTCTACCTGAGCAGGGTGATGAGGGGTCTCTCCATCCACACCACCTGCCTCCTGAGCATGCTCCAGGCCGTCACCATCAGCCCCAGCACCTCCTGGTTGGTGAGGTTTAAACAGAAATCCACCAGTCACACCTTCCATTCCTTCTTTTATGTTTGGTTGCTCAATTTGTCTTTCAGTAGTAACATGATCTTCTACACTGTGGCCTCTTCAAATGTTACAAACCACAATCTGCTGATTGTGCTCAATTGTGCTCTGCTGACTGTGCTCAATTTCTCCCATGACCTATGTTGTCAGGAGGCTGTTTTTCATGCTGCCACTATTGAGAGATGTCACCTTTGTAGGAATTAAGCTGCTCTCAAGTGCGTACATGGTGATTCTCCTGTTCAGATATCAGAGGAGGTCCCAGCACCTTCACAGCACCAGCCCCTCTCCAAGAGCCTCCTCAGAGAGAAGGGCCACCCAGATCATCCTGCTGCTGGTGATTTTCTTTATGGTCATGTACTGGGTGGACTTCATCATCTCATCCTCCTCAAACCTGTTATGGGTTTATGACCCAGTCTTCTTCCGTGTCCATATGCTTGTGGTTAATGTCTATGCCACAGTCAGTCCTTTGGTGCTCATCAATTCAGATAAAAGGATAATAATTATGATGCAAGCTATGCAACAGAAGTTTAATCAATTTTTAGCAAGTTAATTGGCTGAAAAATGGATTTTTGTGTCATCAGTTAAATTATTTAAATAGCACAGGATAGGCTATCTGACTAAACGAAAATGAATTGAATTACACATAAGTTGTATCTAAATACTATTGAAACCAGTGGGGCCAAGTTTTCTGTGGTTTCTTTAATATCCATGATGATGTGATATTCTCATATGTTTAGAAGTTTATTACTCTTTAATTTTGATGTTCAAAATACACATACAGGAAAACTTTTCTTTCTTCCTGAAGTGTATTATTAAGAATATTCTATTCACTGGGCACAGTGGCTTGTGCCTGTGGTCCCAGGAGGTGGGCCAGGAGGTCAAGGCAGGAGGATCATTTGGGCCTTAGATTTTCAGGCTGTAGTGCACAATGAATAGCAACAGCACCCTAGCCTGGGCAACATAGTAAGATCCTGTTATATCTATATATCTACTTATCTACTGTTGGAAACCATCACTCTCAATTATTGGTTCATTTTATATGCTAAGTCATTGAATAGATTTACAAAATATGCGATCTAACTGTCCAATACTGCCACTTTTAACATGTATTTTCCTGAGTTACAGCTTCTATCAAGACTGGGGAGATATTTCTGTTCCATTTAAGCGATACTTCTTTCTCTTCTTGTGAGGTTTTCCCTCAGTATGACTAAGATTTAAATGGTTTACTTTTTCTTTATTTTCACATTTGGGATAATGCTTTTATCAATTTAAGGATTTGAGTCTACTTTTAAAGTGTAGAAAATGTAATTTTTTTTCATTTTTCTGTTTCACTAATTTTTATGGATTGTATTGACATTAATATACACTTTAGAATTCTGATTCTAGATTTTTTACATCTATGCAAATATTCATATCTTCTATAATTTTGACTTTTCTTTTGTACTTGGATAGATTCTTTATGATTAAACGCCCAGTGCACTATTTATCACCTCAACTAAGGAATGTACAATTCCAAATGCCAAGAGAGTCATATATATAAAGAATAATTCAAAACACAAAACTTAATTTAATTTGACATCAAAATGAGGATTTGAAACATTGTCTTACAAAAAAGTAAGAGCTTCCCAATTATTATTATGTTTTAAAAATACGTTAAAACATTCTACAAATAAGGATGGAGACAATTCACACAAGACTACAAACACGACCAGAACAACTGCAACAATACTAGGCTTTTGGAAAATGGAGAGTGGAGCACACTCGACGACACCCACCAACCCACACAAACACACAAAGAGACAACCCCACACATATAAAGACAGAGAGACAAGGAGGGAAAGATAAAACATGAAAACAGACACAATTTGAGAGGACAGAAGGCCCTGCAGTCAGAATCCACCATCCGGGCCGCTTTAGGGTGTGTCAAAAATCAATTAGCTTATGCCTCTCAGGCTCCGTTTGGTGTTTCCCTACGGACGGTGCCACCTTCCCTGGGCGAGCGACACCCGGTGTGGCTATTTGCCATAGTGAGAACCGTACCCGCCTGGGAAGATTGTCAGGGCCTGGCGTGAGGGAAAGAAACAGAAAGCGTGTCCTCCGACGTGCCGACAGGTACGCGAACGGGGACTGTGCACACGACCGGGTTTCCCTCGGAGACTGTTGCGAGCCAGAGTCCTCTGGGATGCGACCGTGGGTCATTCCGGGAAGGAGAGCCTCCGGCCAGAGCCTGGGAAGTCCCCATGCCCAGGTCTGCGACCGGGGTTCACGCTAGCGTTCCCGAGGCCCTGTCCGGAGCACGAATTTCTCCGTGTGGTGTGGGAAGCTTCCCATCCGTGTGCCTCATTCAATGTTCCGTGGGAGCTGATGACTGTCCCTTCTCTTTCTTCTCCTCTGCCTTTCCATGTTGTGCGCGAGGGTCTTGGGTGAAGACGGTCGAGTTTCAGGGACCCGAGCTTGTGCCAGTGATCACTGCGTGACGTGCACCGGGCAGGAACTCCCAGCGCCTATTGGCGGCTCTCAGGGCCGGGATGCCACGTCCCGGTCACGCCGTCACAGGAGGAAGAGCGACGGCATGCCCTGACTCCGGACGCAGACCCCTGCCTTCCCTCCCGGTTGCCCGGTGACCTTGCCAGAATGGAAGGAAGTGGGGCGTGCCTCCCTTAGACCTCGTGACCTGGCCTTGGCGGGCTTGAGGTGTGTGCACGTTCTAGGCGGCCCGGGAGGAGCCGATCGCTGGCAGGAGGTCCCGTGTGTGGGGGACGACCGTGATTTGCCGCCCCCGGGTTCGGCGGAGTGGACAAGTGCCTGGGTGCCCCGGGGGCGGCACGGGCCGGGTGGAGCCGGCCAGGAGACCGTCACGGGGGCCAGGAGGTGAGGACGGGAGCCGGCCGCTGCCCCTGGCAGACAGGGCCGAAACCCTGCCCTGGGGTCTGCCTGGGCCGGGTGCACCGTCTTCTTGCCTCAGTCTTTCCAGAGAGAGTGACGTGTTCCTCTGTCACCCTCCTCGGTGTGACACGGGTGGACCATGCAAGGGAAGGGACCCGGCTTCCCGCGGCGGCCGTGTCGCGGAGGGCTCTCGTCCCCAGCTACAGGTGGCACACTGGGGAGCTGCGCAGCAGTTCAAGCAAGTCCTGAAACTCTTCCTCGCTGAGGGCTGGTTCAGGCGCTGGAAGGTCCTCCTCCTGTGGAGCCAGACGCAGAAAAGTTTGTGCCTGTTTCTGAAAGTCTGGGGCCGACAGGAGTTCGTCTAAGTGGCTTGAGCCGGGTGCCGGTTGTGCGCGAGGCCGCTCAAGCGCGGGAGACGGCCCTTGCCTGGCTGGTGTCTGCTCCTGCCACGGGGGAGGGTCGCTCTGTGGGGGCCGCTGCGGGTCCGCGGCCCATTCCCCGGGTTGCCACTGGTCACCAACATCCTGGGGCCCCCGGGCCCAGCTCGGCCTTCGCCCGGGGTGGGCTGTGCCTTGAGGAGCCACACCGTGCCCAGGGGGCCAAGACGACCCAGGAAGGGCCGCTGTGGAGGACTGGCCGCCGCTGGAGGAAGGGGAGGCGGGAAGAGCGGGGGCGCCTTGGTGCAGCTCGCCTGTCGGACCCGGTGTCTGACGGGGGCCTGGTGCCGGGGAAGTCGAGGGCCCACGCCTGCTCCGGCCTGGACGTCTGGCCCTTCGATTCTGGAACCAGATTTGAATTCGGGACTCCGGAAGGCCCGTCTGTTTCGCCAGTTCCTCCCTGGTGGCGATTCCCGGAAAGCGATTGTGCTCAAAGGCTTGGATGAGGAGATCGCTCTGGGAACTCGTGAAGGCCGTGCGCTTTCGTCGGCCTCCCTTGGGCAGGCCCTCCTGAACCCGAGGCTGGGGTGCCATTCGCTCGTGCTTCGGGAGCCGGGACCTCTGGTTTTGGAACCAAACCTGTATTCGAGGCTCCGGAAGGCCGATTTGCTCGGCCAGTTCCTCCCTGGCCCTTATACCAGGATAGGGGTTCAGCTCAAAGCATGCTCGCAGGCTGTCCCTCTGACTCGGGGTCAAAACCGTTCTCCTTCGTCGCGGTTGACTTGGGAGAGAGCGCCGGGGAAGGCTGGGAGAATCCATGTGCGGGGGATGCCGCGGAGAGCGGTGGCCAGCTCCTTCCCTCCGTCCCCGCAGGAACTCTGCAGGTATCAAAGGCAGGTCCCGTCCTGGGTCCTGGGCTTTTATACATTCGGACTCCACCCTTCATTAAACATTCATGGCCATCCAGGGTGGTGGGGGTGGGGCGCAGAACGAGAAGGCTCCCTGGCCTCCTGGCCCGGAACAAGAGAGCCAACCGTCGTGCCTTCGGACCCAGGCGGACACTCCACCTGCACACTGGGCATCCGTGGGCGAAAACAAATTCCAGGAAAAGGAAAACATTGTGCGATCACCCAGTCCCGCAAAATTCTGCACGACGCAGAAATCTCCGTCGTTGCCTGGCTCACGTTCCAGGGGAAAGCGCCCTGAGAGACGAAAGTGTGGAAGTTAACGGTCACAAGAGTCTTGGGCTCTGGACTATCTTTTCCTGAATCCGGCCGTGTTCCCCCGATTGCCGCGAGCTATACGCGTAGAAGAATTCCAAACATTGATTTCTTTGCACTTTTTTCAAAAGAAGGGTGTCCCTCAACATCGTCTCGTACAAAAGTGAGAGCTTCCAATTTTCCGTGTGAAGATATCGGAAGTTACAGCATTCTTGGAGGATGTGCTTGGAGACACTTCCCTGGACGGCTCCGGTACACCCAGCCAACGAGCAGATTGGCTGTGGAAGGTGGTTCGGTGGTGCACACCCGCACACACCATCCACCCACAAAAACACACAAAGAGACACACCCATGGGTGGGGAGAGGGGAGGACAGGAGGGAGGAGGCTGGACGGGAGCAGGAGGGAGGGGAGAGGAGAGAGAGGGGAGAGAGCACAGGGAGAGGTAGCGGGGAGAGAGAGGAGAGTGAGAGAGAAGAGGAGAGAAGGAGAGAAGGACAGCAAAGAGGGAGGACCACCGTCCGGGCCGCTTTAGGGTGTGTCGAAAGTGAATTAGCTTACGCCTCTCAGGCTCCGTTTGGTGTTTCCCTACGGACGGTGCCACCTTCCCTGGGCGAGCGACACCCGGTGTGGCTATTTGCCATAGTGAGAACCGTACCCGCCTGGGAAGATCGTCAGGGCCTGGCGTGAGGGAAAGAAACAGAAAGCGTGTCCTCCGACGTGCCGACAGGTACGCGAACGGGGACTGTGCACACGACCGGGTTTCCCTCGGAGACTGTTGCGAGCCAGAGTCCTCTGGGATGCGACCGTGGGTCATTCCGGGAAGGAGAGCCTCCGGCCAGAGCCTGGGAAGTCCCCATGCCCAGGTCTGCGACCGGGGTTCACGCTAGCGTTCCCGAGGCCCTGTCCGGAGCACGAATTTCTCCGTGTGGTGTGGGAAGCTTCCCATCCGTGTGCCTCATTCAATGTTCCGTGGGAGCTGATGACTGTCCCTTCTCTTTCTTCTCCTCTGCCTTTCCATGTTGTGCGCGAGGGTCTTGGGTGAAGACGGTCGAGTTTCAGGGACCCGAGCTTGTGCCAGTGATCACTGCGTGACGTGCACCGGGCAGGAACTTGCAGCGCCTGTTGGCGGCCCTCAGGGCTGGGATGCCACGTCCCGGTCACGCCGTCACAGGAGGAAGAGCGACGGCGTGCCCTGACTCCGGACGCAGACCCCTGCCTTCCCTCCCGGTTGCCCGGTGACCTTGCCAGAATGGAAAGAAGTGGGGCGTGCCTCC